>LPNX010923610.1:1244367-1261618 GCA_001517045.1 Pseudotsuga menziesii
ATACACAACTTCTTTTAAACTAAACTAAAGTGATTGTTAGTACAAGTAATTCTGAAAACAATATTCTTTTTGATGACACGATTGTGGTTTTTTGTTTTTTTAGATAAGAATGGTTATGAATATATTAAAGAAACAATGATAAGATCATTAAAGGAGTACAAAATATTGGCTTATAGAATGCCATATTGCCAAAATTTAACAGTTCGATACTAAGTGCAGTAACAATTTGTTATCACTCCAGGAAACTCCTCTAGGTTGCAGCTCGAGGATGCTTGGTAACTTACAATTTTTTTAGGGTTTTCTAATATGGATCAATTCAGGTGACTTATATGACCTTCCACTCTCAAGACATGCATGAAACTCACTCAATTACAAGGCTTTTAGTTACAACTGCTAAGAAGTTGACAATAAGGTGCAGGGATGGAGAACTCATCAGGCTGGCAGATTTACACACAAAACAAATGCATATAAATGGCTAAATCATGATAAGGATGGTACTTATAACTCAAATCACATTAACATGCCAATAGGATGACAACTATCAATAATTAATAAACTTGAATTTAACTTAAATACACATTAAGGCATAAGCACAGTGAAGACAGAAATGAAGCCTGAACAAATTATAACAAAAGAGCTTGTATTCAATCATGAGCAAAATGAGAAGCTGACAATAGTATAGGTCTATAAATCCCCAAAGTCGAACACTTTTCATAAAATCAGTCTTAGGCTTTATAGCCTTTACAAAATGTACAGATCCTAAAAACTTGGATCTTTTTTTACAAAAATAATAGTTATTTGCAAATTTGGTTAAAAAACCCTAATTGACTACTTGTCTAGCTATTTGAAGAATCAGTTCACTAAATGAACCTTTAAATAATTTAGGTAACTGTTGATGATTACTGCTACTGGCCCTCTGCTAGTTAAACCACTGATTTGTCTTGACAGCTAGGTGTTGGTGTCCTTTTGTGCTGTTATGTCATAGTAGGACTGGAACAGACCTTTCCTTGATGCTTTCTTCCTCACCCTTCATCTTCAGCTAATGCCTTTGAGCCATATATATTTGCCAAAAATGGGTCCTGTATGCCAAAATTTGATTTTAAGCCTCTATTTGCTTTCGATGGCTAAGAGGCCAGTCTATCGGAACCATTAGCTGCCGAAAGTGGCGCTTTCAGTGGCTAATGGACTGCCCCAGCATCCGCCTAAGCCACCAAAATCCCTGTTTTGCAAAAATTATTAGGTTCTCCTAAAAAATGTCACTGTAAGCCTGTTTTCTCAGCTTTCTTCCTCAGCTAGCCCTGTGCTAGGAGGGTTAATAGCAACCTAGTTGGTATCTGGAGGCTGAAGGCTAACTGCAGCCTTATCTAGGGTTTCCAAGGTGGGGTGGTTGCTGAGGTATTAGTGGGATTTATTTTAGTGGGGATCTTGCTGTACATGTTGTTGAACCTCATGGTGAAATTTGAGATAGACTCCCCATTCTCTCTCTTCAAGTTGTTGAACTCTGTGATATAATAGAGGTGGTCTCTCCTCTCTTCCCAATGTTTTAGAAATATGTCATCTAGGGCCTCAATTCCTGCCACTGATCCAATAGGTAGTTATTTAAACCATTTCCTAGCCTGACCATCTAGGCTCTGCACAAAAACCCCAGTCCATACATCTTCTTATTCTATGTTAATGTTCTCAGCGTAGCTGTAAAATGCCTCTAGATGTTCTTCAGCTGTGAAATCCCCTTCTCCTGTGAACTTAGGCATGTACTTGAGGCAATCTCCAATGGGCATAGCCGAGAGGGGATTTGGAAAATTTAGGGGGGCATACCTAGCTACCAGGATCCTTTCCATTTTGGTCAATTGAGGGGTAGTCATATTGGAAATGGGTATGGAAAGGGTTGAGGAAGGCAGCAATGATGAAGGTATGTGCCGAGAAGGTGGTGGTCTACTTATCCCAGTGGAGTCACAAAGGATCGGATCTTCACAAGCAGTAGTGCTTGAAGATGCCCAAACCCTAGAATTTTTTGATGCATTTATAAATCCCTAAGAATTGAATGTTTCGACAGAAGAAATAATAGCAGAAATATTTCTTAAAATACCTGGTGTAACTTCCTTTCTAGCACTGCTGGTCTTCCTTAGTGAATCCCTAGCTCTTCTCAATATTTCTTCTGGATTTGAAACCGGTGTTGCTGGTGGCCCCTGAGGGTTTGCTCTGGTACTTGGTATTCTTGAAGCCATCTTATTTACATGGAGTCTCTAGATAGATGATTACAACCAGAATAGTGTCCAAGCTTTGTCTATCATCAAAGTAAGGATCTATGTCGTCTCCCAGGGAAGCCGAGCTTCAGTCTTCTTTCCCCGGCAACGACGCCAATTTGTTATCACTCCAGGAAATTCCTCTAGGTTGTAGCTCGAGGATGCCTGATAACTTACAATGTTTTTTAGGGTTTTCTAATATGGATCAAGTCAGGTGACTTATATGACCTTCCACTCTCAAGACATGCATGAAACTCACTCAATTACAAGGCTTTTAGTTACAATTGCTCAGAAGTTGACAATAAGGTGCAGGGATGGAGAACTCCTCAGGCTGGCAGATTTACACACAAAACAGATGCATATAAATGGCTAAATCATGATAAATATGGTACTTATAACTCAAATCACATTAACATGCCAATAGGATAACAACTACCAGTCATTAATAAACTTGAATTTAACCTAAATACATGTTTATGCATTAGCACAGTGAAGACAAAAATGAAGGCTAAACAAATTATAACAAAAGAGCTTGTATTCAATCATGAGCAAAATGAGAAGCTGACAGTAGTATAGGTCTATAAATCCCCGAAGTCAAACACTTTTCATAAAATCAGTCTTAGGCTTTATAGCCTTTACAAAATATACAGATCCTAAAAACTTGGATCTGTTTTTACAAAAATAAACAAAATTAATAGTTTTTTGTAAATTAGGTTAAAAAACCCTAATTGACTACTTGTCTAGCTATTTGAAGAATCAGTTCACTAAATGAACCTTCAGACAATTTAGGTAACTACTGATGATTACTGCTACTGGCCCTCTGCTAGTTAAACCACTGATTTCTCTTGATAGCTAGGTGTTGGTGGCCTTTTGTGTTGTTATGTCATAGTAGGAATGGAACAAACCTTTCCTTGATGCTTTCTTCCTCGCCCTTCATCTTCAACCAATGCCTCTGAGCCATATATATTTGCCAAAAACCGGTCCTGTATGCCAAAATTTGATTTTAAGTTTCTCTCTGCTTTCGATGGCTAAGAGGCCAATCTATCGGAACCGTTAGCTATAGAAAGTGGTGCTTTCGGTGGTTAATGGACTGCCCCAATGTTCGCCTAAGCCACCGAAAGCTCTGTTTTGCAAAAAATATTAGTTTTTCCTCAAAAATGTCACTGTAAGCCTGTTTTATCAGCTTTCTTCTTCAGCAGGCCCTGTGTTAGGAGGGTTAATAGTAGCCTGGCTGGTCTCTAGAGGCTAAAGGCTAATTGCAACCTTAGCTAGGGTTCCCAAGGTGGCGTGGCTGCTAGGGTTTGCTTTAGCTTCCTTCACTTGTATTCTTTGGAGCCTAATCATCCCGTATAGTCTAGCATTGTCCTTTAGGTACCTTGTATTCAACTTCTTTAAGAAAATGCATCTTTCTCTCTACTCCAGGTAAGACTTATGTAGCATCTTGTTTCTACTGGTAAATGCAGCATTATTCTTCTTTATTTCTCTTTCCAAAACCTCCATCTCATAAATTTGCCTTAGTAATTGATTAATCTTTTGAATTTTAGGCTTATTGGAGGAAGCCCTTTTTGTTGGTTCCTCTTGCTCCTCTGGTGTGGGGGACGGTAGTGCTTCAGATACTCGTACAATTTGCAGAGCTAGGTCTGCACCTTCTTCTTTCTCTTCTTCAGAATCTGAGTAGGGTAGATTTAGGATATTTTCAATGTGTGTTTCAGCCTCCTGCCCCTTCTCACTAAAGTCCAAGTTCCTCTTTACCTTCCTGGAATTTGAAGAAGAGGGAGTCTGTTCTGCTGCTGTTGCTAGGGAAATGGCCCTCCTCCTTCTTCTCCCACTCCTTGGTGTGCTAGACTTCTTGGCAGGAGACTTCCCTTTCTCTTCTGGCTAAAGGCCTGTCTCAAATCCATTCCAAAACAGAAAATAAGGCCATGCCATATTCCTTCTTTTCAACAAATCCTAGACCAATAGCTGGATAAGACCATGGTGGGACAACCTACCAACAATCTTGGATGGTTGGGATTTCACTTGGTGTGCCATCTTTCGTAGACTTCTGTGTAAGTAAAAGGGAAAATTGAAAGGGCTTTTACCTGTGAAGTGATTCATCAACTTGAAATGGTAGATCATGGCTTTGTTATATCTTCCTTCATAGGTTAGGTAGACTACAATGGCCTTCAGTAGTTGTTGCCACTTCTCTTCTAGCCACGATGATGTCACACTCTTCTTCCATACCATTCCTCTATGCTCAGGCTTTAGGTAAGACCTAAATTCTGCATCTTTTGGTATGGTGGTCTTGAACCATTTTTCTCCTGTGCCATGGAGTTCTGTCACCTTAGTGATTAGGGTTTCATCTATGTGAAACTCCTCTTTTCCTATGACTGCTTTTGAACCATCCAATGAGAGGGCAAATGCTTCAACCACCTGCTGATGGGAGCCTTGTATCTTTTCACAGAATTTGTAGCAGCCAACCTCTTGGAAGAGTTTGTAGACCTCTAGATGTGCTTCCAGATGACTAATATCACCTAGCTCCTGACTGAGAGTAGGTCCCCCCTTCTTCATCTTGATGAGTGCCTCTCCTAGGTACCTGTAAAACAATTCTCAGTTCTGTATATAATGTGCTAGCAGGATGATCCTTCAGATAGTTTTTTTCTGGTGGAGAAGAATGATAAGTTCAAAGATGAAATTTGATGGGGTCTCTAGGCATTGATTATGAGGGTTTGTTCTATCATGATGGGCGCTGAGATCATAAAATGATGGCAGCAACTGATCCCATCGATCTCCTTTCCCAAGCAATCATATCATACCTCAGCGAGTGTATTCGGTGGGCTGTTTGCTGTTCTTATATACAGGTGGAAGGAGACTGAGGGTTTCCAGTTATATCAATCCTTTTTCCAGTTTCATAACGACCCTTTTAACTCATTCACACATGCTGTTCACGCAGGCCCAGTCTTTTCGGTGGTTTGTCATGCCCTCCACTGATTGTTCCTTTTGCTAATGGGGTTGGATTTGACTATTTTCTAATGGTTTCCTCACTTTTCCTTTTTGGTGGTTAATAGCCTCTGAGAGTTTGTCAGCTAGCTGCTGAAAATATGGCTTTAAGTGGCTAATGAAGTGATACCCTTTTCGCCTAAGCCACTGAATGCATCTTTACCAATGTTGCTCGCTGCCTGCTTTCGACGGTTAAAATCCTTCTTGGTCTTCTTTCTAAGCTGCTGAAAGTAACCCTTTTTGGCGGCTAATGAGCTATAAAAAGCCTCGCCTAAGCCACCGAAGTGTTATTTTAATTCTGCTTGCTCGGGCTGCTTTCGGTGGTTCACTTTTATCCCTCATTCAATCGTTTAGCCGTCGAAACATAGCTTTTCGGTGGCTAATGAGCTATAAAAAGCCTCGCCTAAGCCACCGAAAGCTAAAACTTTTTAAAATTTTCAACCATATAAAAAATAGAGGCTTTCAATTTGTCAGTCATACTTAGATCTTTCATTGCATGAATCCAATTCTTCATACTACCAAAATAAAATTATTTTGGTAGACTAACATCTGGCTCCTACTTGGGGATGGGAAGCTCCCAATGAGGTCCCAAGAATCCTAGACCAAAATTCCTTCCCCTAAAAACAACTAAAAACTTAACACTATCATTTATTGTTCCATTGGGCATGGAGTTTATTCTGTAAGCAAAAACAACCTACTATCTACTAATTTACAATAATAAGGCCTCAGAGCCTCAAATAAAGTAAAGTTTCAGAAAACGCCCATTCATTGGGCCATCAAATACTTCTTCCCCTTCCAGATTCTACAATTTGAAGGTGTTATTCTTATGTACCTGAGTTATCACAAAAGGGCCAATCCACAAAGAGTCAAATTTTCCATGTTTGCCCTTGTCCTGTCTGACAGCATCCCACTTGAGGATCCAATATCCAACCTAGAAGTTGTCTACTTTTGCTCTTTTTTCAAACATGCCCTTTATCCTCTGCTGATGGGCTTCTGATTTTGCTATTACTTGCTCTCTGATTTGCTGTAGCTCCACCAAGTCCATCCTCCTCCTCACCATATCACTTGGTTCATCTTCCTCTTCCTGAAATAATTTTGCCACTGGAAGAATGATCTGAATAGGGAAAATGGCCTCAGTACCATAAACTAACTTGAATGGAGAAGTCCCTATAGATATTTTGTCTGTTACCCTATCAACCCATAAAGAAAACTTAAGCTTTGAATCCTAGCTTTTCTGATTTGTCTCCAGCAGTTTCCTGATGATCCTGACTAAGATTTTGTTGGATGACTTGGCCAGGCCATTTCCTTGAGGATAATAGGATGTGGAATGTACTAGTTGAATGCCCATTGACTCACACATTTTAACTAATGCCCCAACTTTAAAAGCTGGTGCATTATCAGTTACGAACCTTACTGGGCAGCCAAACCTGCTAAAGATATTCTCATATAAAAATATCATGATGACTTGATGAGTGGCATTCCTGGTGGGTACTTCCTCTATCCATTTAGTAAAGTAATCAGTGGCTGCTAGGATCCATTTATGTTTTCCAATAGAAGATGGATTTATTTAACCTATGAAATCTAGACCCCATTACTGGAATGTCCCATTCACCACAATAGGCCTAAGGGGCAATGATTTGAGCTGCTTCTTCCCTATAAATCTTTGGCACTGGTCACAAGCCCTTACAAAAGTGCATACATCAGCAAAAAGGATTGGCCAATAGTATCCTTCTCTTAGGATCTTGTGGGCTGTGGTTTTCCAATAATGGTGGCCCCCACATGTGCTGGAATGAAAGTGATGCATGACCTACCCTGCTTCTTCCTTATCTAAACATCTCAACAAAATTCCAGACTGATCTTTCTAGTACAACAGTTTGTTAATTATCCAAAACCTAACAGATTCTAACTTAAGATCTTGTGGTTCATTAGGAATGAGATCAGAAGGAGCTTCTAATTTTTGCAAGAATTGAATAATACCTGAGTACCACTCACAGGAGGACATGTTTTCAGCTGCTGGTGGAATGCCATTATGATCTTGGTCTACTTCTGTTGCTACCACAATCTGCACTCTTGTTGATTTGACACCGGTGAAGTTTATCCCCATTAGTTCACAGTTTTCTTTAGCCATGAGTTTGGCGAGACCTAGTCCCTTCACTAGGTTAGTGGGCTTCACCTCTATATCAAACTCAATGAGTTTGGCAATCCACTTTTCTCCCTTCCCATCAATGTTAGGCTGAGTCAAAACATCCTTCACAGCAGCTGAAGGGACATATATTGGGACCTTTGCATGGAGAATATAGATTCTGAAAGTCTTTAAAGATTTTATGAGAGCATAAGCTTGTTTCTCAATTGGATCATACTTCAACTCAGCATCTCTCAAGATTTTGCTGAAGAATGCAATTGGATGATCGAGACCCTCCTCATTTTTTTGTAATAGCACAGCTGCCACTGTGTCATAGGATGCAAAAGAAAAGATGTAAAAACTCTTGGTGTAGTCAGGACTAATCAGGGTTGGGGCCTCCATGATATCCTTCTTGATGTCTTCGAAAGAGCTTCTTGCCTGGTCAGTCCATTTTATTTTTGCATCGTTTTTCAGCATGACTGTTATGTGATTCACCAGCTCGGAGAAATTAGGGATGAAGCTCCTGACAAAGTTTATCTTACCTAAAAAGGACTGGATGTCCCTTTTTGATCTTGGTATGGACAACTTCTGGATTGCTTCCACCCTTACTAGGTCAATCTTTACACCTTCAGCAGAGACTATGTGACCTAGGAGTTTCCCTTCACTGAGTGCAAACTGGGACTTCTTAGGATTTAGTGATATCCCATACCTTCTGCACTTCAGAAACACCTTCCTCAAATGCTGCAAATGGTCATGATGGTTGTGAGAGTAAATAGTTAGGTCATCCAAGTATATGAGCACAAATTTATCTTTCAACCCTACAAAATCTAGGTCCATGGCTCTCTGAAAAGTAGCCCCAACATTCATTAGCCCAAATGGCATTTTAGCATACATGAAAGTTCCCTAGGGGGTGGTAAAGGAAGTCTTATATTGGTCATTAGGGTGCACAACAACTTGGTTGTATCCAGAGAATCCATCTAGGAATGCAATAACACTAGCCCCTGATACTTTCTGTAGTAGCTGTTCCATCTTGGGCAGTGGATAGTTGTCTTTCTTGGAACATTTGTTCAGGTTTCTAAAATCCACACATAACCTGATTTCCCCATTCTTCTTTCTTACCACTACTAGGTTTGCAATCCACTTGTAATACCCGAGGGGGATTATGATCTTGGCTTTGAGGAGCTTATGGATTTCTTTTTCAATTACTGGTAATAGGAGAGGACTGATGGATCTCAGCTTCTGCTTGAAAGGGATGGTGTCCTTCTATAAAGGAATCCTGTGCTGAATGATATTGGTGTCATAGGTTTTAGGTCACCGTACTCCCAGGAAAAGACATCAGCAAACTCTTTTATCAGGCTGCAAAACTTTGACCTCTGATCAACAATCAACTCAGTGGACAGATTTATCAGTTTTGGATGGCTTTGGCTACCTATGTTTTTCTCTTGGATAGCAGGCTCTAATTCCTTTTTGGCAGGCTTGAAAGGGATGTCATTATGATAAAACAACTCTTCCAGAGGTACTAGACCCCGAGGTATATAGTTGCTAGGTAATTAGACAATGTTTTGATCAGCCACTTTATCTTTCAACTTGAGCTGCTTGGATTCCTCCATGTTTAGGTTTTCCTAGTCTATATGTATATTAGAGAATTCATCTACCAGCTGAAGGAATTTACTCAGCTCATCACCATTCTCAAACACCTTCCAAAATTTGACATTATCTGGTAGGGAAGGTCTGTACTTAACTTGAACATCATAACTGAGGTTAGGAGGTAAAGGAGGAACAAACAGACTTGCAGAGACAACCAGGGAATCAACCAAGTGATTCAAAGCCCTAGGTATATATGATAGTTTAAAAAACATAAAGGAGTCTCTGAGTTTCCATACCTCGTCCCTGTAGGACTTTAGCCTAACATTTTTGGTCTGAAAATTGTTGTTGACCTGTTGTATAATAAGGTCTGCATATCCAAAAATCCTTATGCACATGATCCCCATCTCCTTGGCAGCTTTAACTCCTAGCAGCAAGGCTTCATATTCTGCTATATTGTTAGTGGTTTTAAAATCAAGCTTATAAGAGAGATGAATGTTTTCCTTAGATGGGGAGATCAATACTACACCTGCACTTGCTAAGCTTTGAGTGCTAGCCCCATCAAAATACATGTTCCAGACTGCTGTGGTCACTTCTTCGGGCTGCTGATAGGTGGGCTTAGTGAGATGGATTGATGCTTGCTGAGAATCATCTATTTTCATAATGCATGACCCAAAATCAGTGTCCATTGCATAGATGGGGTGATTCACTGAATTTATCTCCTTGCTTATGATGTAGGCCAGCTGGTTTTCCACGTACAACCTCTTGGTCTCTCCTCCAAACATGGGGATGGTGGCATAGGTAAGATCCATCTGAAGGGTGCCACCTAGTCTTTTGCTCCATGATCGTGACAGTAAGAGACCAAATTTTGGAGGGATATCAGCCACTACCATGTCCATCATGATGCTTTTTGAAGGTAGCTAAGTTAGGTTCACAACAAGGTCTTTGATGAGGCCCAAGCACTTGACCTTTCTAGAGTCAAAGGAGAATAAATCATGGTAGGGATTTGTGATACTGAGACCAAGCTCATCCATCACAACCTTTGGCATTAGGTTATGAGAAGCTCCTAAATCCAGCAGACAATTATAGAGGATTTTATCATGGATATTCAAGGATATATAGAAAGGTGGGCACGAGTCCTTTAGGTCTTTGATCATGGGGCCTAGGGTTACAACATGTTTGTCATCTTGAAGGTTTACAAAGTGAGTATCAATATGCACCTTTAGTTGAAGGGAATTCAAAATGGAAGACTTGAATGCATCATTTTTCAATAGCTCAATTAATGGGAAAGGGATCTTCAATTTCTGACTTTCCAACTCAAGGTTGAAATAATAATGCAGCCTATCAGGAAACCTTACCTCATGTATTGGAGCTTTGAGTTGGATATGATCAGGAATGGTTGAAGGTGCTGGTTTCTGCAATGATTTGGAAATAACAACCACTTTCTTCGGTAAAATAGTAATCTTTTTAGCTGGTGCAACAAGCTGTTTGATAGGCACAACATTCTTCTTGAGAGGAGAAACCATCCTAGATCTTAGATTGTACCCCCCTTGACCATCAGCCTGATATACAACCTCTTTAGTGATCTACTCATCAATTAGGGCTTCCTCATATTCTGCCTATGTCAGAAAAGAATAGTCCACCTCATCCTCCATGTAGTGGATGTTGTATTCAACTTCTACTTCTTCTTCAATGAATTTTGGCTCTTCTTCCAATACAACATTATGAAATGGAGCTCTTATCCTCTGATATTCCCCTTGATTCCTTTCCCTTCTGAGAATTTGAGCTGGGGGGTTTCCTCTTCTATAAGGGACAAAATTAGGGTTTCGGGGAGCAAAGTCACCTGGCCCTTTACCCCTCACAGGTATCTGCCCTTGGTCCTTCAGCTTAGACATTTCAACAGTCAGGTTATCTAACAATTTGGTCATTTTGTCGATCTTGTTATCTAATGAAGAAGCCCCAATAGGCTCTGCTGGCTGCTTCTTCTTGTCTATCTTTCCTTTGACCTTCTGAGATAACATAATGTTTGATTCTACCTCTAGGGAAGCATCCTACATGAGTGATAAGGAGGCATACCTCCTTTCCCTGAGAAGTAGGCAAAAATCAGAGTCAAAGGCATTTACATAAGTTATCCTAGATGAGGTATCAGTGGGATTTATTTTAGTGGGGATCTTGCTGTACATGTTGTTGAACCTCATGGTGAAATTTGAGACAGACTCCCCATTCTCTCTCTTCAAGTTGCTGAACTCTGTGATATAATAGAGGTGGTCTCTCCTCTCTCCCCAATGTTTTAGAAATATGTCATCTAGGGCCTCAATGCCTGCCACTGATCCAGCAGGCAGTTCTTTAAACAATTTCCTATCCTGACCATCTAGGCTCTGTACAAAAACCCTAGTCCATACATCTTCTTGTTCTATGTTAATGTTCTCAGCATAGCTGTAAAATGCCTCTAGATGTTCTTCAGCTGTGAAATCCCCTTCTCTTGTGAACTTAGGCATTTACTTGAGGTAATATCCAATGGGCATGGCCGAGAGGGGATTTGGAAAATTTAGGGGGGCATACCTAGCTACCAGGATCCTTTCCATTTTGGTCAATTGAGGGGCATTCATATTGGAAATGGGTATGGAAAGGGTTGAGGAAGGTAGCACTGATGAAGGTATGTGCTGAGAAGGTGGTGGTCTACTTATCCCAGTGGAGTCACCAGGGATTGGATCTTCACAAGCAGTAGTGCTTGAAGATGCCCAAACCCTAGAATTTTCTGATGTATTTATAAATCCCTGAGAATTGAATGTTTCAGCAGAAGAAATAATAGCAGAAATATTTCTTGAAATACCTGGTGTAACTTCCTTTGCAGCACTGCTGGTCTGCCTTAGTGAAGCCCTAGCTCTTCTCAATATTTCTTATGGATCTGAAACCAGTGTTGCTGGTGGCCCCTGAGGGTTTTCTCTGGTACTTGGTCTTCTTGAAGCCACCTTATTTCAATGGAGTCACCAGAATAGTGTCCAAGCTTTGTCTATAATCAAAGCAAGGATCTATGTCGTCTCCCAGGGAAGCTGAGCTTCAGTCTTCTTTCCTCGGCACCGGCGCCAATTTGTTATCACTCCAGGAAACTCCTCTAGGTTGCAGCTCGAGGATGCCTGGTAACTTACAATGTTTTTTAGGGTTTTCTAATATGGATCAAGTCAGGTGACTTATATGACCTTCCACTCTCAAGACATGCATGAAACTCACTCAATTACAAGGCTTTTAGTTACAACTGCTTAGAAGTTGACAATAAGGTGCAGGGATGGAAAACTCATCAGGATGGCAGATTTACACACAAAATAGATGCATATAAATGGCTAAATTCTGATAAGGATGGTACTTATAACTCAAATCACATTAACATGCCAATAGGATGACAACTATCAGTCATTAATAAACTTGAATTTAACCTAAATACACACTCAGGCATAAGCACAGTGAAGACAAAAATGAAGGATGAACAAATTATAACAAAAGAGCTTGTATTCAATCATGAGCAAAATGAGAAGTTGACAATAGTATAGGTCTATAAATCCCCGAAGTCGAAAAATTTTCATAAAATCAGTCATAGGATTTATAGCCTTTACAAAATATACAGATCCTGAAAACTTGGATTTGTTTTTACAAAAATAAACAAAAATAATAGTTTTTTGCAAATTAGGTTAAAAAACCCTAATTGACTACTTTTCAAGCTATTTGAAGAATTAGTTCACTAAATGAACCTTTAAATAATTTAGGTAACTACTGATGATTACTGCTACTGTCCCTCTGCTAGTTAAACCACTAATTTCTCTTGACAGCTAGGTGTTGGTGGCCTTTTGCGCTGTTATGTCATAGTAGGACTGGAACAGACCTTTCCTTGATGCTTTCTTCCTCGCTCTTCATCTTCAGCCAATGCCTCTGAGCCATATATATTTTCCAAAAACCGGTCCTGTATGCCAAAATTTGATTTTAAGCCTCTGTCTGCTTTCGGTGGCTAAGAGGCTAGTTTATCGAAGTCGTTAGCTGCCGAAAGTGGTGCTTTCGGTGGCTAATGGACTGCCCCAATGTCCGCCTAAGCCACTGAAAGCCTTTTTTTGCAAAAAATATTAGGTTTTCCTCAAAAATGTCACTGTAAGCCTGTTTTCTCAGCTTTCTTCTTTAGCAGGCCCTGTGCTAGGAGGGTTAACAGCAGCCTGGCTGGTCTCTGGAGGCTGAAGGCTAAATGCAGCCTCAGCTAGGGTTTCCAAGGTGAGGTGGCTGCTAGGGTTTGCTTTAGCTTCCTTCACTTGTAGTCTTTGGATCCTAATCATCCTGTACAGTCTAGTATTGTGTCCTTTAGGTACCTTGTATTCAACTTATTTAAGAAAATATATCTTTCTCTCTGCTCTAGGTAAGACTTATGTAGCAGCTTGTTTCTGTTGGTCAATGCAGCATTATTCTTCTTTATTTCTCTTCCCAAAACCTCCATCTCATAAATTTTCCTCGGTAATTGATTGATCTTTTGAGTTTTAGGCTTACTAGAGGAAGCCCTTTCTGTTGGTTCCTCTTGCTCCTCTGGTGTGGGGTATGGTAGTGCTTCAGATATTGGTACGATTTGCAGAGCTAGGTCTGCACCTTCTTCTTTCTCTTCTTCAGAATATGAGTAGGGTAGATTTAGGATATTTTCAATGTGTGTTTCAGCCTCCTGCCCCTTCTCATTGAATTCCAGGTTCCTCCTTACCTTCTTGGCCTTGGAAGAAGAGGGAGGTTGTTCTGCTGCTGCTGCAGTGGAAATGGCCCTACTTCTTCTCCCACTCCTTGTTGTGCTAGACTTCTTGGCAGGAGACTGCCCTTTCTCTTCTGGCTGAAGGCCTGTCTCAAATCCATTCCAAAACATAAAATAAGGCCATGCCATATTCCTTCTTTTCAACAAATCCTGGACCAATAGCTGGATAAGACCATGGTGGGACAGCCTACCAATAATCTTGGATGGCTGGGCTTTCACTTGGTGTGCCATCTTTCCTAGACTTTTGTGTAAGTAAAAGGGAAAATTGAAAGGGCTTTTACCTATGAAGTGATTCATCAACTTGAAATGGTAGATCATGGCTATGTTATATCTTTTTTCACAGGTTAGGTAGACCACAATGGCCTTCAGCAGTTGTTCCCACTTCTCTTCTAGACATGATGATGGCACACTCTTCTTCCATACAATTCCTCTATGCTCAGGCTTTAGGTAAGACCTGAATTCTATATCTTTTGGTATGGTGGTCTTGAACCATTTTTCTCCTGTGCCATGGAGTTCTGTCATCTCAGTGATTAGGGTTTCATCTATGTGAAAATCCTCTTTGCCTATGACTGCTTTTGAACCATCGAATGAGAGGGAAAATGCTTCAGCCATCTGCTGATGGGAGCCTTGTATCTTTTCACAGAATTTGTAGCAGCCAACCTCTTGGAAGAGTTTTTAGACCTCTGGATGTGCTTCCAGATAACTAATATCACCTAGCTCCTTCCTGAGAGAAGGTCCCCCTTCTTCATCTTGATGAGTGCCTCTCCTAGGTACCTGTAAAACAATTCTCAGTTCTGTATATAATGTGCTAGCAGGCTGATCCTTCAGAGATAGTTTTTCTGGTGGAGAAGAATGATAAGTTCGAAGATGAAATTTGATGGGGTCTCTGGGCACTGATTATGAGGGTTTGTTCTATCATGATGGGCGTTGAGATCATAAAATGATGGCAGCAACTGATCCCATCGATCTCCTTTCACAAGCAATCATATCATACCTCAGCCAGTGTATTTGGTGGTTAATAGCCTTTGGGAGTTTGTCAGCTAGCTGCCAAAAAGATGGCTTTCGGTGGCTAATGAAGTGATACACTTTTCGCCTAAGCCACCGAATGCATCTTTACCAATGTTGTTCGCTGCCTGCTTTCGGTGGTTAAAATCCTTCCTGGTATTCTCTCTAAGCTGTTGAAAGCAACCCTTTTCGGTGGCTAATGAGCTATAAAAAGCCTCGCCTAAGCCACCGAAAGTGTTATTTTAATTTTGCTTGCTTAGGCCGCTTTCGGTGGTTCACTTTTATCCCTCATTCAACCATTTAGCCGCTGAAACATAGTTTTTTGGTGGCTAATGAGCTATAAAAAGCCTCTCCTAAGCCATTGAAAGCTAAAACTTTTTAAAATTTTCAACCATATAAAAAACAGAGGCTTTCAATTTGTCAGTCATACTTAGATCTTTCATTACATGAATGCAATTCTTCATACTATCAAAATAAAATTATTTTTGGAGATAACACTATTTTCAAAACAAAGATACTTAGAGTTAAAAAAAAAGAAGCTAAACATAACTAAACCACTGGCTTTCCAGATAAAGGTTGTGCCTTCTTTTCCTTGAAAATTTGTCTGTCCAAAGTGAGCTTCCCAACCTGCATTTCCATCTTTAGGATGCGATCAACCAAATCACGACTGGTAGCCTCTTTCTCGCTGAGCCGAATCTCCTTCTGCCGCAGAGCCCCGATGAAGTCCTATCAGATATGAACTCGATCCTCATCGACCATATCCTACCGATGAACTGCTTCTTCTCCCAAGTGGTTTATGAGTAAATTCTGGTCCTTTATCTTCTGCTTCAGCTGATGGACCTCAGCTTCCAACTGGCGGATATTCAGGTCCATCTCCAAGCCCGCATCTCCATCTGACACCATGACAACACTGAGTAAAACCACGGGATCCAACAACTGATACACCTCGTCGATAGAAGAAGACATGACACTGTGGAACCGGAAGCCAAAATCCATCAAGAATAGAATTTCATGGAAATACATTGGCTTTGAATCCCTAAGATTCTCAATCCATAACTCCACACAAGCGAGGCTGAAGTGGTAATAATTATCGTCCATCGAAAGGACTGGAGTCTGCAACTATAATAAATAGATCTAATGGAGGCGTCCCATGCCATAGGGTTGGCACACAAGAATACCATCACGGATGGACTCCAATCTGTTTCTTTTAAATATGGATGTCGAGAGGAATTCATAGTGCCTACGAAGAATCCATAACCTCCCATCTATCTCATCATGCAAATACGACTTCATAAAGTTCCCACAAGTGTCATCGTACGAGAATACCATCTGGTTAGGAGAGCATGAGGGCTTGAGTGACATGGTTAACACATAGATCTGCAGGCCTCAGGTGGATCGCTGTTAGTGATTGAGAAAAATATGAAGAAACTTGAACTTTAAAACTTTAATTTGTAATAACAGTGCATATAAATCTCATCAATAATCTAAAGACATAAATAAAACCATAGAACACAAGATATACCCTGGGAAAACCCTCTACTGTTTCAGAGGATAAAAAAACCCAACAAACGATCTTAGATTATGATTGATAAGTAGTAGAGAATGATTACAACACAATAGCAGATTGCTTTCAGAGAGAGCACCAGAGAGTGGAGATCGAATGGAACACCGTATCTAACTTGCCAAGTGCATAACACTTTAATAACAAGTCAAATTAGGTTTTACAACAAAAATAGAATGGTTACATGTAGCAACAACTTGTTAACACTTAGAACATTGATCCATCTTTAATCATGCACCCCATACTGATATGGTGTCAAGATGGAATTCCATAATTATCTTCCACATGAAGATATGCGCCTTCCATTAATTAACTAACTTTAACTGAGTAGTTAACTGAGTTGAACTAAATGTAACTGAACATAACTGAATGTAACTGAATAGAACTAATGTAACTAAACAGAACTAGTGCATCTCCATCAGTGTTTATTTCCAAGAACCATTTGCATAAATTAAGGAGTTGAACCATTAATTAACTGAACTTGTTTACCATAACTACAATTCAAATTCTCTCTTTATCTATGTGCTTATATTAAATATCTCTGTATGGTCCATGTGTGTTTTCATTAATTTAATCAGATCTTTATCATATCACACTCATAAGATCGTTTCCAAACCTATGATCATATGCTAAGAAACCGGACACGCTAGTTTTGGGCTACGTGTCCCGTGTCTGCGTGTCGGACACAGACACGTTGACGGAGCGTGTATGACACCTCTTTGCAGCGTGTCCTATGTTCGGACACTCGTGTTCTGTGACTGTCACTATGTGTCCCAAAAACAGGATACTCAAACCGAAAAAAAGTTGGTTGGGCCCTCTTTAAAAACAAATTTTCACTTATATTTTGTCATTTGCAAATGTTGGGAGACCTCAAAGAGTGTTTTTTTTGTAGGTGAAGAAGATTTGAAGGCTTGATTCTGATTTATATTGAATATTTGTAAAAATTTGGAGCTATATGTCTGTATTTTTAATTTTTAAGATATATA
>LPNX010923610.1:1261792-1353053 GCA_001517045.1 Pseudotsuga menziesii
GTATCTACTTTACATAGTAAAGCACACCACCTCACAACATGAGGATATTTGTAGGGCTACACAAGCCTACTTTCCACCTCAATCATATGAGGATATTTGTAGGGCTACACAAGCCTACTGTCCACCTCAATCATATGAGGATATTCGTACGGATACAGAAACCTACTGTCCACCTCAATCATATGAGGATATTCGTATGGCTACACAAGCCTACTGTCCACCTCAATCATATGAGGATATTCCTCGTAGGGCTACACAAGCCTATTGTCCACCTCAATCAAATGAGGATATTCGTAGGACTACACAAGCCTACTATCTTGATATTACTCACAAGACTTTACAACATCACCACCTCAATCATATGAGGATATTCATAGGACTACACAAGCCTCATTAGAGGAATTTTGAGGTCTAAAATGGACCTGCTAAGGAAAATAATAAAATAATAAAATGATATTTATTAATTTTGGAGGAAGAAAGAAAAAAACTACTTTTTGTGTTCGTATTTTTGACATATCTCCCTGTGTTTTTACTCAAATTTCGATTGGGAGAGCTCGTTGGATGCATAATTTGATTATGCATCCAACAAGCACCCACACTGCATATTTTTGACAGACCCCGCTACCCCAAAAACAAGAAATACTTGAAAAAACGTGATGATGTCGATCAGGAGAGCTTGTTGGATGGATAATTTGATTCTGCATCCAACGAGCACCCACACTGCATACTTTTGATGGACCCCACTACCCCAAAAACAAGAAATACCTGAAAAAATGTGATTATTACATCATCATCACATTTTTTCAGGTATTTCTTGTTTTTGGGGTAGCGGGGTCCGTCATCATCACATTTTTTTAGGTATTTCTTGTTTTTGGGGTAGCGGGGTCTGTCAAAAGTATGCAGTGTGGGTGGTTGGATGTAGAATCAAATCACGCATCCAACAAGCTCTTCCGATCGAAATTTGAGTAAAAACAAAGGGAGATATGTTGAAAATACAAACAAAAAAAGTAGTTTTTTTTAAGTGCAAATATGTCAATTCAACCATTATGGTTGACTCATTTTATTGAAATTCTATTGGTTCTTGAATTCCAACTCACAAGAACTTATTGTTGGAACGTTTTCTTATAAGGCCCATTTTAGACCCCAAATTTCCTCTAATGACTGTCTTGATATTACTCACAAGACTTTACAACATCACCACCTCAATCATATGAGGATATTCGTCGGACTACACAAGCCTACTATCTTGCTATTACTTACAAGACTGGAGAATGAATCTTGATGCTGTAATCTCAACAATCTCCTCATTGGCAGCTAGGTCAGCATTGGAATTCAACGACCTCAAAATATGAAAAAAGTTTAACTTGTAGAAGGATCGAGCTAGAGATTGGATTTGAAGCACAAGGCTAGATAACTTCATGTTGTTGAAATGAATGGGAGAGTTTATGGCTTGAATAAGCATACGAGAGTAACAAAAAACCAAAGCTTCATCCACCCATAGACCTTTTAATTGCGTCAACCCTTTCCACAGATTGTAAGCTTCGACCATGCTATTTGTATATACTCCAAGGCTCCAAGAAAACTTGATTTGAGAATGTCCATATCAGTTTTAAAAACTTTTGAATTAACATATTAATAAAAAATTGTAACATCTAAGTTTTAAAGATATTGATTTTTATGATTTAGACATGATAGAGTTTAACTCTTTTTTCAATTAACATATTAATATGAATTTTGTAACATTTAACTTAAGATTTTTTTAAAAAGTAATTGATTTCTATGATTTAAACATATTAGAGTTTAATTTATTAAGGGTTTTGTACATAATGATAGAGGGTTAGTTCTACATTAAGTTAACTAGATTATATAGTAAGTTCAATAGTACAATTATGGTGTATAGATTAAAAAATGAGATACTATCCATAATCACAACTTTGCCATGAATATTCTTAAATGTATTTAGATTCACTCCGTTAACATCCTTACCAAAAAATAATAGTGAAATTTTCTTAAATATAAATTTAGGTTAAAATATTTTTGATATTTTTTCATTTGGTTAGAATTTTTATTTAATTAATATACAGTCCACCATGAAAGGTTATGCATAATACAAAGGAGGTGTCATTTTTTAGATCCTTTGAAAACATGTCGAGTTTACATATGCTTGAACCCAACATTGACTTAACTGTAGAAAAAAAATGATTTCCCTTTTTATCTACCTTCATATTAATTAGAGGGATGCAAATGCTATTCATTGATCTTGCAAAACATTTTCTATATATAAACTAACATAGATTTATAGACCACCCATAAAGTAGAAGATTCCCTTGATATTAAATAAATCTATAACAGTCATACATTAAAAGTCTTTCCAACATATTATCTAACATGTATTTAAATGAGATAAACTTGTAAAAACAAAAATTTGAGCATCCTTCTCTGCAAGATTTGGATCTTGACTGATGCCTCAATGACTGTCATTGAGATTTTAGGCTCATTGAGTTCATCTTTAAATTCCATAAGAATCACTTAGCTGAATTCCATATGCATTCCTTGTTTTTGCAAGCCATCTATGCATGTACTGAGTTTTCTGTGAACATGGTGATAGGAGATGTTGGAAAAGATTGTCTCCTTTCTTTTCATCTATTCTAAAATGGGTTGTAATAAAGTTCCCATATTGTATAAACTGGTCATCCAATTTTTTACCACAGAAGAGTCACCAAACACTAGGAATTTTGAAGACACCCTTATATGTTGATAGTTTCAATAAAAAATCAGAAGTCATTAGCTCTAGACAATTGTTGGGTCCTCCCAGCCTTGCTTTAAAATTTATATAATGAGCAATATTTAGAAATTAAGTTCCTCTTGTGCCACATACGTATCCTTGCCAATGGTTAGCACCATTCAAGTACTCCTAAGCGCCAAACTTGTCATTTGGAGGATGATTCAATATCCTATATTTTTGAACATTTGAGGTAATTGTATGCGTTCAATAATTGGCTTAATTTAATATGCACATTGAAAGGATATGCATTTCTTGAAATATATAGACATTTCTATGTAACCAAATGCCCCAAGATATCCCAAGGGGAAGAGATTTCAAGATTTTAAGGTCTTTGTTTAGTATTCGGTTCTTCAAACACTCATATATTGTATGCACTTTCCTTCCACCCCTATAACCTATCAACTAATCCATCTATTCCTAGAGATTCCTTGCAACTTTCATTTAATATATGATCTAGTATCGGCTATAACATTGAAGCTGGACAATTGGAATCATAATCAAATACTAGACTACGAACAACTACCCTTTAAATGCAAAAGTTGTCATGAGTATGGACATTTTGCGAAGGATTGAAAGCTTAATCACAAATCAATATAAGGGAACGACAAAGAGGAAATATGGCACAATGTAAAGAAAAACACAGGAAATTCCAAATCCCCATCCAAGCCCTTATCCAATGGAAACAAATCAGGTCCCTTAGTAAACATAAAAAAAATCAATAAATTTGATACCTTAGCAGAAGAAGAATTGCAACCAAAAAATTAGGATGATCGCCCTTATCTAGTTCTGCAAATAACATCGAAGACAAAGGAGCATGAGAAAAACCAAGATCCCTCTCAGCATCAGATAGAGGAGAAAACCCAATCGCTTTATAACACACCGGGAAAAATGAGGGAAAAAGAGACAAACGAAGACTCAGAGAATAAGATAACAAGTCCACCAACAAAGAAAAAAAATAGCCTAAAATTCCCATGGGGGGAGTGACAACTCGAAGGAAAGAACAACAATACGAGGAGGAAGAAGGATCAGAGGAAGAGTTTCCATTGAATAAAGCATGGAGACCAATGGAAAAAAAGAGGGAAGAATCAACATCAAGGGAAGTGGATTTAGGACAACATCAAACATTCATAAGTGTAGTAAGTGGAAGTGGAAAAGTAGTTACCCTGAAAGTCCCCAGAATAGCAAAGACATGGGATAACAGAGAATGTAATAACACTCAATCTTAAGGTAAATAATGAAAGTGGTCTCTTGGAACTGGAAGGGCTTGGGGAGTAAGCACAAAAAAGAAGCACTCCACGATATGACTTGGATGGAAATTTTTTCAATATCATGATCCAAGAGACTAAAATAGAAGAAAAATCCATGCTGGAAGTCAGAAAAAAAATTTCGAAAACAAGCCAAAGCTATAGGAGCTAGGGGAGCATTCGAAGGAATTTGCATGCGATAGGATAACAACACCTTTGACCTATGATATAAATTGCCGTCAAAGCATTGGTTGTTGGTTTCCCTCCTACACAAAAGATTGGGTAAACAAATTAATTTATTCAATGTTTATTGTCCCAATATATACATAGATAAACAATGATTTTGGAAAACTAACAGAAAGAAAATATTTTGGGAAACATATAAATAACATTGTTGTAGGATATATTAACAATATCCTCTTCTCAACAAAAAAGGGGGGAATTTTGTCAAATACCCTTGTAGAGGTAATATGGAGGATCTCATATCTGATTGGGATCTCATTGACATAATTCTCATAAAAGGAAAATATACCTGGATGAATAGGAGAATTAGTCTTGGACATATATCTGCAAGGATGGATAAATTTCTAGTTCACAGTGACATCTTGGTCAAGAATTTGTGAATGCACTCCTCCATCATCCCCTTTGGTGTATCAGAGCATAATCCAGTCTCACCCAGCTTCTACAAAGATAAAAATAATGGACCAATTCCTTTTCGATTCAACCTCCATGGATTCTGGAGAAAAAGGATATCGGATATAATTAATGACTCTTGGAAAGAACAAGTGAGAGGACATCCATCCTATGTTTGGGTGGAGAAGCTAAGAATAACCGAAATAAATTTGAAAAATTGGGCCAAAACCAACTACATATCCCTAGAAATTAAGAGAGTGGAAATAAAATCATAGTTGCATAGGAAGGAAATAAATTAACAAAAAACCTTCATTCTTATAATTGACTAGAAGAAGAAAACTGGCACTTAAATTCAGGAAGCCTATGGTTAAAAGCGAGGGACCAAAACATCTCCTTCTTATACAAGCAAACCAAGGCAAGAACCCTAAAAAATAGAATACATGAAATAACAAACTAAATAGGGGATAAAATTAGTGAGTTTGAAGACATCAAAGCAGAGGCACACATACATTTCAAACAACTTTACATTGAAGACAACTCAGAAGAAGAAGAGATAAGGTAGGAATTGCTATCAAAGATTCCCATCCTTATAAAAGATAGGAAACTGAAGAGTTAATTAAGAAAATAGATGAATCTGAGGTAATAGAATCTATCTGGGCCCTAGAGCCTAACAAGGCATCGAGACTAGAAATTTACAATTCATTTATGAGAGCCAACTGGAACACAATAAATAAATAAATACCTTTGACAAATGATGATAGGGACCCAGAATAAGGACAAAATTGGAGGGAGCACTAACTCATCCTTAATAGCTTTAATTACAAAAGAATCCAAACCCACCTCCTTCTCTAGATATAGAACTATTTCCCTCTATAACACAACTAATAAGGTGCTGACAGAAATTATAGCAAATCGTCTAAAAAATATCTTGCCTAAAATCATCTCCCCCAACCAAGGAGGATTTACGGAAAAAATACAAATTCATGACAACATCATATTGGCCCAAGAAGCGGTTCAATATAGCAACGCTCAGAAAGGAAAATGTATGGGTATTAAGTTTGATATGGAAAATGCTTTTGATTGTGTAAAACATTGTTTTTTGAGCTAGGTTTTAAACAAGTTAGGATTTGATCCAAATTTCATTCAATGGATCAAATCTTGCATAGGATCCCCGTGGATTTCCCCTCTCATTAACACAAGGCCAACATAATTTTTCATAAGTAGCAAAGGACTCAGGTAAGGCTGCCCAATGCAATACATTATCATGGAAAAATATCTTAGTAGGAACTTGGAAGAGAAAAGGAGGAATGCAAATATGAAAGGTATACAATTAACTAGGGGTGTTAAAGCCATTAATCACTCACAATTTGTGAATGATACTCTCCTCATGGGAGGGGCCTCTATAGTTATAGCGTTAAGGTTAAATACAATTCTAGCCAAATACCTAAGGGAATCGAGAGGTCAAGTGAAAAAGGGGAAACACAATATATACAGATATAATTATTTGACACAACTAATGGGTTTAATCGCATGAGTTCTTGAATTTATAGTTGTTCTGTATTGGATGTTTTACGATATCTAGGGAATGTCGATCACGACAGGGCTTCACAAAGCAGGGGTTTGGAAGCATATTATTGAGAAAATAAGAAATCAAATGTAGGCATGGGGATCCCAATGGCTGAACCTGGTGGGAAGAATAACATGAATCAAAGTTGTTTTTATCATCCCTTCCTATTTATCAAAGTGCAAATATTTTAGCCCCTTCTGAATATCCAACCAAATCTCCAAATAATTTTGAGTTCTTTTATGGCAAGGAATCAAATACAACAACAAAAATTTTCATTTAATTAAGTGGAGCATGGTTACAACCAAAATGGAGAGAGGAGGGTTGACAATAATACACCCCAAAATGATGAACCTAGCAACAAATTAGTCTGGAAGACAGTCCCTGGAATCGAATAATGGTGGATGATAATAGTCATCAAAAAGTACTTCAAGACCATAACAATTACAAATTGGGAAACTATACATTGGGCTGGGGGAGGCTGTCCAATATGGAATATCCTAAGAGGAGTAGCACCATTGATATTGAAGCATATGGCCTAGTAAGTGGAAACAAAAAATATTTGAATATGCAGATAAACAAGATAGAAGGGATTGTAATTCTATCCCAAAAAAGAGAGTTCCAAGAAGCTCAAAGATAGCTAATAAAAAGCTAGATCTTTTCCATTTTTGACCTATCTAAATGGGAGGATAGAAATGAAAATTGGAAGTGATGGAAGACTCTGGTGCTTCCCTAACATCTACAAGGGAAATTCCAATCCCCATTGACCCACTTCAAAGGGAAACCCCCATAAACAAGAACACCAAGGATAGAATGATCTAGGGGAAGCAAAAAATGGCTTACAATGTCAAAGTAGGATACAACCTCCTCTCTCAAAAAGAGGACCCATATCTAGTTCATACAAATCAGAAGAGAATTCAGAAAGGAGATGGATTACCCAAGGTAAATATATCTGTTTGACGCTATTCCATAATAAAATTCTCACAACAAAAAACCTCAGGAAAAGAGGAATACAAGGTCTGTCAAGATGCTTGCGATGTCATAATGCAGAGGATACTATTATGCACCTCTTTTTAGAATACGATATACCCTTAGAAGTATGGAGACTAACCTATGTTGTAGGAAAAATCATATCCATACCCTCCACTTGGAAGGAAATGTTTGAAAATTGGAGTAGGAATTATCTTATATTGTTAAAAAGGAAAAATCTGCTGAGAAGGGTATGGACAACCCTCCCGAAATACCCGCGTTGGAAAACTCGGATCACAAGGAATAGGGAAATCTTTGTAGGAGAAAATCAATCAATAATTCAAATAGATAATAATGCAAGAGGCTTATCCTTTGAATCCATAAGAGACACATGATCTAAGAATGGTCATATTTACTAGATGGAAACTCAAGAAAAACTTTGGCTTCATGAATATATTAGGAAAACCAGCCTCCCTCCAAATAATTTTCATAGAAATCCGAGAAAATACCAAACCTAGAAGATCAGAATGGATCAAGAATCCTTCAGTATTCAGTGTAGAGAGCAGAGAGTCCATCTTGTCTTATTCAATTTTTCCTCCAAAGGAAATCTAGGGGTGGTAGGTGTAGGGGGGGTTATTTATGAACCGAAGGAGAGGAAGAACAATGCTTTGCATGGGATTGTGAAAGGAAACAAATAACATCACTGAAGATATTTCCATCTACATTGGTCTAGATCTAGATATGGAAAGAGGAATCAAATTAGTAAAAGTAATGGGGGATTGAATGTTGATTATTCATGCCACGCATTCAGGTACCAAAGGAGGCTCTTCGACTTTAGGGAAATTCTTAAGGAGAATGAGGCATATATCCCAAGCCTTCGAAAACATTTCATACCATTATGTGCAAAGAATGAATAACAATCAGGATGATGTCTTAGTGAATAGGAAATCCACCTTCTCTTAAGGGGACCTCGAGGTTAATGAAGGGACCCCAACAATCTTACATATGGCATGATGACAGTGTAGGAAACGTGTATCCAAAAGAAGTTTTGGTAGCATAACACAATAAGAAAGGAATTAAACGTGGTGGTGGAACAACAATATGGGACATTTTGCATAAGGGAGTAGGCACATCAAGGGTAAATATGATGTCCATACATCATTATTCCTTCAGGAGGATTCACTCGCAATGAAGACAAGAATTGGGGGCGTTTGGAATGTCTTTGGATCCTAATTTTATCTTGAGCACCTGCTAGGATGGGTGGGCATTGGAGGACAAGATTTTCAAATGCTGGAAGGATAGGGGAGACGTTGGAATGGTAAATACCCAATTTTCTCAGCTACAACTCAGATAATTCCAAGAACGAGGAAAATATGGCATGCAATCACTGTCTCACTTGTTACATATAAGACTCGAGGTGGGAGGTGATATCACTACATGAGGAGGTAGCTGGACTGTAGTGAGAGATTTCAAGCATCTATGGGAATCAATAGGACCAAACATCAGAGATACAACAGATGGTGGAGGAGATGAGAGGTATGGTAGAAGAACAAGGAGGAAAGATGGTGAATATTGAGGATGATTTAAATGCTCATATCCAAACACTTGATTTTAGATATGACCCCAATCAATAATTCCTAGACAACTTTAGGGCATGTGGAAATCAATCTAGTGTAGTCGGTAGACTCATACATGGTCATGAATAACAACAATAACCATCAACATTCAAGATAGAACTAGTAGGGTAGCATATTTATTTATATAATGTTATATTTTCTAGCTGCAAATATGTATTAGGAAAGTATATTAGTTTATACAATGATAGGGGGTTGAGGCGATTTTTGGAAACTATAAGACAACTAAGCTATGCCATTTCCAAGGTCAATTTAGTTTCAGATTGGGAAAAATAGACACTAGACAATATGCAATTTCTTTTGTAATTGTTTTTTGCCTGGATCCTTTAATATAAACCTTCTAATCAGTATTGTCAAAAAAAAAAAATCTAAGTCATGCTTACACAAAGTACATCACCCCAATCTATGATGACTTCATTTTTGTATAAATTCTCATGCTAATGCTTTATTCCTTGGAACTAATTACATGTACGCCTTTGTTTGGAGAAGGGAGATTAATCTTCTACACGACCTTCCATCACTGGGCATCACCTTCTTAGGTTGCATACTTAAAAATTTCTTTGTACCCTAATCTAGGAGTAAATTCCCCTAGGGATGGATTCTTAGACTAGAGAATAACGTCCTCTTCCTCTTTGATTCAAATATGAATCCTGAGTTATTCAACATAAAACTTCCACTAATCAATTCTATATTTTTCATACATACAATCCCTCCTTTCTTCTATATTTTTTGTACATACAATTCCTCTGTGTTTCCAGATTGAGGAAGTTGTTACATCAATAACATGACCAAGATTGTAGATTCCTTGGTTGTAGAGTAGAAATCATGTCCATTGGTAATCTATAGGATTCTCCACATCTAACCCAGGGTCAATGACTATTTTGGCTTTGTCCCCACTACCTACTTTCAACACCACCCAATTACCCATCAGAGGAAAGCACACTACTAGAGCCTTCCAGACAATAGACACATTATGTATGGATCTATTTTCCTTTCTAACCCATTATTCAATAGTAAGTGGTTAATTGTATTCAGACAACCTCTATTACCACAAAACTTCATTGGAAATTAGTGTCCATAGGCTTTTGGCACTTAAGGGATTTCTAAAAAAGTGTATGCTTTTTAAAGCTCAAACCTCCCACTTCTTTTGGCTTAGCAAAAGTGTATGCCATATTTCTCTCTCTTGCATGTCCACGTAATATTTATAAATTTATTTTTGAATTTCCAACACTTTTTTAGGGATGTAGGCAGTAGTATTCCAATATACTATAATTGCCTCCAAAACTGACTTGACTCGGGCCAGTCTTCCTCCCAATGAGGGCCATTTATTACACCACATCCATTTTTCAATATTCTCTATCGATAAATTCCAACCATTCTTACTATAATAATTAGGGTTTAGAAAGAACCCTAGATACACAACACCTACTTGAGAATCCACCTAAAGATCCTTCTAACTTGATTATCTTCTACCCCATTAAAGGCAATGGATAATTTCAACATATTTGTTTCCATCCCATATTTTATAGTATAAACCAAATATATCCTTTCGCTTGTTGACATGTCTTATATATCACCGCATCTACCAAATATTGTTAAAGGTAGACCTAGCACAGTTACTTTATAGAGCCTTTATGAATATATAGTCATTAGAGAAACGTAGAGAAGAAAGAGAAGCTAAGCTACAAATAAAGTTAGAAGCCATTGTGGAAAACAAATTTACATCTTTTAAAGACAAAATCCAAAAACAAATAGAAAATAAAGTAAAACCACTGGAGAATAAAATGGAGACCATGGAGATTAGATTACATGTAATAGAAAAACAAAGCCAAGATAAGATCGAAACATCCAAACAAGGAGATGATGATACTCTAGAAAGTCTTAAAATGAAGGACATGATTAAAGCACTAGAAGAAAAAGTTAATAACAATATCACCCTAAATAGCGTGGAAGGTAAGTTAGATATCAAACCCATTAAAGAGAAATGAAAAAAATGATAGAATTAGACA
Source organism: Pseudotsuga menziesii (assembly GCA_001517045.1). NCBI lineage: Eukaryota > Viridiplantae > Streptophyta > Pinopsida > Pinales > Pinaceae > Pseudotsuga > Pseudotsuga menziesii. Next base: position 1,272,631 of record LPNX010923610.1, read on the forward strand.
ATGAGCGTAACAAAAGGTTTTTGAACCTTGTAATCTTCGGTGTGAAAGAGGAGGTAGATGAGGATCCATTAGCCATAGTCCAAACAGAATTACACAATAGATTACAAATTGAAACAACATGTCTCACAGAAGCAACAAGGTTGGGAAAATTAACTAAGAATAAAGGAAGGTTGATCCGGATAAAGGTGAACTCTACTGAAAATAAGTATGACATACTTAGTAAAACCTCAAGTCTAAAAGGAACGAGAATATTTATAAATGAAGATCTCATTCGAGAAGATCAAGCATAATTAAGAAAGGAGGTTCAAAAGGTAAAATAAGTTAGGAAGGAAGGAAAATGGGCAATAATCAGAAATAGAAAAGCCGTTATTCGAGATAGAAACAAAAAAGATAGTAATAAATAGCAATTCAACTTGCTTTAGATTCTTTCTTGCAACTGTCGGGGCTTTCCATGGAACAAAGGCCCCAAGCTAAGTTGGATCTCGAATGAAGTTGATATTATATTGTTAGTTGAAACTTGGGAGCACGAAGTATCTAAGATCCCTAACATAGATGGCTTTGTGCTTTGTACTATGGTCCATTTGGAACAAGCGATCCTATCGTAGAGGCATTGGGGATAGAACATCACCCCCCATGCTAGGATTTATAAAAAGACCCTTACAAGCAGTATATTTGGATAGATATTACAGACATTAATGATAAAAAAATCCTACATATCAATATGTTATTTTCTCCTTATTAATTCTAACTTCTATAAGAAAAACAATTTAGATAAAAATTGTCCTTACAATGGTGTAGAGAATGATATTTCTATCCCAAGGAATGAAGGCAATATGCTCTTAATGGGTGACTTTATTGCTTGAACTTAAAGCAACCAATCTATTCTTCTAAGCAATCAGTCCAACCCTAATCCTCTTTGGTTAGATGAAGACCTTACTCTAGCTGGAAGGTACAAAAGAAGCTTTGAAGATCTAGGGGATAATTTGTTTGGGTCTGAGCTAGTCAAGCTTTGTAGTGCTCAAGATCTCATAATTTGCAACGGTCTAAAGAAGTGGCCCAATTCTAGCCAGATGTCATGTATCCATGGGCTTGGTAGCAGCGTGGTGGACTATGTTATTTCCGATATCCCTTTATACAACAAAATAATAAATTTTGACATCTTAAGCGACCATGAGCCCGACTCCGATCACAGACCTTTAATTGTAACTCTCAATTTTGTCATTCATAGAGATCCTATAGAAGATAATCCTCATAGCCAAAAAAACTTGATCTTTGATAGAAATAAAATTAATCTTTTTCTAAATGAATTAAAAATTAATTTGCTTCCTTTATCAAGTATAGACAACATAGAAGACCTATATCATAATTTTACCACAACCCACTCAGATTCTATTAACAAGTTCTCAATTGAAGTTTCAAGTAATAAAAGAAATAGCAAAACCAACCCTTGGTATGATAAAGATTGTAAAAGTGCGAGGAAAGAAATTAAGGAATCTCTTGATGAGTCTCTTAAAATTGACAAGATAAAAATATACAAAGCCCTAACTAAAAAGAAAAAAATGCAATATATTCGTAAAAGAAAAAAAAATCTCTTACACCTCTTTAAAGTGGCTCCTAAGAAATCTTGGAGGAAAATTCTAACTAGAAAAACTAAAGATAATAATATAATTTTTTTACACAACTGGAATTTCTATCTTAAAAAGCTTTACGAATCATCGAATGGAATAGATAACTTTGAAACCTTGCTCACAACAGAAGAAGTTTTCTCATTAGAAGACATAGATTTTGTGGTTAAGTGTCTGAGGAATAGAAAAGCTAAGGACATCAAAGGTTACCAGGAATAAATATTAGAAATTGGAGGCCCTGTCGTCAACCCTCACATCCAAAAGCTTTTCAATCAAGCAGTCAAGCAAGGGTTTCCTAAACCTTGGAATCATAGCCTCATTATCCCTATTTTTAAAAGTGGGGATAATTGTGGAGGAGTGTCATAATGATAAATCCAATCTCTTTTGTTTCTTTGTTGACTTTAGAAAGGATTTCGATACAATACCTAGAAATAACCTATGGAATAGATTAGAAGAGCTAAAGGTTCATTTTGAGTTAAGAGCCATCACAATAAGGTTATACGAGAATGTCATTGGAAAGTTTAAGACCAACGAGGGGTGTTCGAAAAATATTAAGTGTAATATCAGAGTTAAACAAGGTTTCCCCTCTCCCCCACCCTTTTTGGCATTTACATTGATAAGCTAGAAGGTTGTTAGAGGAAGCAGGCTGTGCTGGCACGATCTTAGCTGCAATAGTAATCATCCTTCTTCTCTATGCTGACGATATTGTTCTTATAGCAAGGTGTCCATCTGACCTTGATAAGCAACTAAGGCTTCTTAAGGATTTTCACTCTACCATAGGTATGGCTGTTAACATTGACAAAACAAAAATTATGATTATCAAATCCAAGGACACTTACGCTAATTTTGTGTATGACAATAGCAACTTGGAGGAAGTGTCTTCTTACAAATATTTAGGAATTGATATTCATGACAAGCTCAACTGGAACTATAGCATTAAGAAAAGGATTAATGGAGGGTGGAAAGCTTATTTTGGTCTTGAAAATAATTGTAAAGCAACAAACCTTGTGATTTGGGATAAAAAGAAGCTCCTCTTTGAAACTTTAGTCACTCATGTTATCTTGTATGGGTGTGAGATTTTGGGTTGCAGCATCTCTAGAGAATCCTAGAAAAATATTGAGAAAATCCAAAAGCGTTTTATAACGTATAACTTAAAATTAAAAGCAATACACCCTACCCACCCTATCGAGAGCCTAGCTATAACTAGGCTCATGTTGTACATGCTCAAAATCAACAACATGGGAGACCATATACTTCCTAAACTAGCTTTAAATTCCATCCAAAACCACCTAAGGCTCAAGCGAGGTTGGTATAAAGATATCAGGGCTTGGTTAATCTGTTGGGAGATCGACAAAAATGTTGCATTGCAAAATATAAATAACATTAAAAATATTGTCACTTCTAAGTTTAAGGAGAAAATGTGGTGTGAGAAAGATTTAGAGGATAAAAGAAAGTTAATATATTATAAGGAGGTCATCAACCCTATTCTAGAAGATCAAAAATATCTCTCGGTTTTAACTAGTTCAAAGAAAAAAATTAATATAGCCAAGATAAGAACGAACTCTCATGAGCTTCATAGTGAAACTGGTCGTTGGGCAATTCCTAAAACACCATGGGTAGAAAGGATCTGCCATATATGTGAGAATATGAACATTGAGAATGAAAAACAATTCCTCTTGGAATTCCCTGCGTATACCCACATTAGATCTCAGTTTTATAATCTTTGTTGCAATCTCGACCTTCCCAGCCTTTTAACTTGTCAAAATTATAGTGAGCTCGGGTCGCTTCTGTCCAAGCTCTTTGAGCATAGAAATACAATTTTAAAACAAACTAAATAATTTGTTTCTTTAGGTCCAATAGACCAAAGTTTGGTCTGAGTGGACATTAAACATCATCATCCATAAAAAAATTATAACACATCATCAACAAACAATGGTGAGTCAAATAAAAAATCATCCTAAATTTATTCCACTCAAGGTTCCTGTTCTTTTAGCCTTCATAATTGATTTACTTAAACCTTTTGCTATAATCATAAAAATGAAGGAGAAAAAGTGTAATAAGTCCCGTTATGACTTGGAATGTATTTAACCAAAATTATGTAGATGATGTAAATATGATAGTATGGATTCCTAATGCGGAGCTCAACACCAAGGCTTGATTATTGAATGGCTAGGAATGTATGGTGTAAATGTTTTAATTGGACTATATGGTTGGCTTGTCATGATAACTCGAAACAAATGTGAATATTATTATGTGGATAAAGTATGGATTCCTAATGCGGAGCTCAACACCAAGGCTTGATTATTGAATGGCTAGGAATGTATGGTGTAAATGTTTTAATTGGACTGTATGGTTGGCTCGTCATGATAACTCGAAACAAATGTGAATATTATTATGTGGATAAATAATAAAAGTTCCAACATGGCTGCTTAAAGAGCACCAAAGGGGCTATGATTCCACCAGAGGGGAAGAGGAAAGGGGGGCGTATGGTAAACTAATCCTTTGATGCCAAATCTCAACCTTAGAAATCATCCAAAATCTAACATGTGCTTTGAATAAGCCAATTACCTCCTTTTAAAATTGAACCCAGTCATTGAATGCATGTGTGAGGTTTGTGGGAAAAGTCATCACAACAGTTTTTGAAGTATGGGGTTATTACACTTTTATGTTAGTTCTGTCATATGTCATAAGTCAGTCTACAACTTCCAGGAGTCCTTTCTTCTATGGTGAGAAGCCATCTCAGTTGTATTTTCACCATTATCTCATATATCTTGGAGTCAATCATCATTCTCTTATTCTTGCACACATATATACACTACACAAATCTCTCCGTTGTTGTTCTAGAAATTTGAATTTAGGGACAAAGCTGTAGGTTTGGAAGAACAATATATGGTTGTAGGTGAGTGTAGAGGTTGGGAAATCTAGGAAACTAGTACCCATTGAGTATTGTTGCTAGTAAATTCTTGAGAAGCAACAAATTGAGGCTATAGGTGATTCTCTAATAGATATGGAAGATTGGTCTTCATCTATGCACACACTGGAAGCACATGGGAAGATGGATTGTCCAAGAGAATCGTGGATCAGTGAAGTGGATACCTAAGCCTAGAAGGGTGTTGTGTGGGGCAGGTATCGTGGGAGCTGATGATGTGGTGTCTATGTGAGATCCCTATAGAGATCTATACGAGCATTTGTCTAAGCATAGAGAGAAAAATGAGTTGTGTGATGAGAGAGAGAAGCATGAAGGTGTTTCCTGCGCCCTGGTGGCCTCATAGCCCAACTTGGGGGTGGTCTCTCAACAGAAAGAGTATATGCTGTACATAGCTCCTAAAGTTGGGTGGAAAATTGCTCTTACACATCCAGTTGCTTGGATGTGCATTGTTTAAAGATACACATTCTTTTATTTCAATGTGCAATGTTTGTAATTGATTCCTGTGATGATAATGTTAGTAAATGCATGTTAGATGTGTGTGGTTCGAGTTTATTTCCATTGTGTATGTTATTTATGCATCTGCACACGTCATTTAAATATTATGAAGTCGTAATTTGGCTATGGAGAAAAATTTAGAATCCTGTAGTTATTCAATGTCCCCTCCTGTTGGTCGAATTGATGGAAGAAGATGTTACATAGTGGTGTCATAGCTTTTGGTTGCAATACTAGAGTTGTATGGGCCACAAATCCATATTTATAAGCATAAATAAAAACTCGTTCTAGAGAAACTGGGTTCCTTTTAAGTGGCAGACAAGGGTTCAGAAGTAATTTCGAATTAATTTCAAAATAATCCTCCTTATTGTCCATTTAAAATTTTGCATAGATACAAAACTATAAAAATTTGGAAAATTTTATATGGGCTCCACCCATGCCATGTGGATGAGTGACGTGAAGGAGCCACATGGGTAGGACGTTCGACAAGGAGCCACGTGGGAAGAGGGCGTGATGTGGACGAGCCACATCATATCCATGTAAAGTTGTGCCCACATGCGATGGAGTTCAAAGGTGGAGGAGATCTGATCGTTGAGCAATGGTGAAGATCAATGGCTCACAGTGCTTCAAGCTCGTGTAGACCCATGGATATTAAAGTAATTAGCATGAGCATGAAGGGGAAACCACCATGTCGACATGTCAGCTGCTTGTGTGTTCAGGCTCATAAAAACAGGTTTGAAAACCACTTCCCCCGGAGCCTGAAATCAATTTTGGGTCCAATAGGAAGTTATGTGACATGGGGAGACGTGACGTGCAAAGATATTATGAATGATGGGATCTGCGCTGGTCATGTCAGTATAGGAGGATCGTGCAAATTTGGTCGACTGATGATAGTGGTTCCGACCAATGAAGATGCATGAGGTTTAATTAATCAAGATAAGCATGAGATGAAAAGCACCTTGAGACGTGTCACCCTCTCATGCATTCAGGATTGTAAAAGTAGTTTCGGGGAGCTACTTTTTGCAGAGCTTGAAAGCACTTATGTCTAATAAGTGGTAATATGATGCGGGTGGGCGTCAAAGGTGCACGAATCGGAAAAATAGAAAGGTTTCCACAACAAAATTTTGGGCATCAGGATTCGAAAAATGTAGTTGATATCATGTGCCAGATTGCGCGGAATGAAAATATTTACACATAAATAACAAGGGCGTTTCCCTCGATCCGCTCTGTAGTGGTGTAGGGAGGCTACAAGGGGAAATCCCTCTTGACCCCATCTGTTTTTAAATATACAACTTTGGTTCTCGATTTCAACCAAAATTTTGAATAGTTAGAGTTTGAAGGGGTGATTCAGATGTTTCTGTAACTTGACAAAAATTGACAATGAGTTGTTCCCATAATGAATGAAAAATTATTTTATAATTTTCTGAGAATGCACAAACATAATCCAATGGTAGAAGAAACCGAGTAAATCACCCATACATTGCATAAACCATGAGGAGCCTAAGGGTGGAACTGTAGAGTTATAGAGCAGAGAATGAAAGGTTGATTCGAACTCAAGAATAATAGAATCAACTAAATGCAACTATGCTTCGAATCTTGAAAAACATTCAAAGGAAGACTAACCATGGATAGTGGGAGTAGCTTAAGGATTCATTCCTACAAGAGGTCCCATAGTTCAAAAAGGATTTCTAAAGACATGACATATATTCCATAAATCTCTTCTAGTGAGTCATCTAAATCTAAAGAATCCATTGAAGGTTCAAGCTCTTCATCTCATAGAAATAAGAGGAACATGTCTTCCAAGAACAACTCGCATGGAGAATTTAAGAAGGACAAACCTCATATATTTGAAGGTGAAGTAAAATTTGGTGAAGAAGCCAAGGCTTGGATTCTTGGGATGATGAAGTATTTCGAAGTTCAAGACTCTTCAGGAAATAGTAGTTATATTCAATATGAATGGAAGAGCATGTTATGGTGGAATCACCTTAGGAAAAAATAAGAGGATCAACGAAATAAATATTGTGTGGAAGAAGTTCAAGAAGTACTTCAAGGAAAAGTACCTCTCTGATAGGTACTATGATGCAAAAACAAAGAGTTGCATGACCTGAAATTGGGACAAATGACTATGGAAGAATAAACAAACAAATCCTTGTAGCCGATGAGATATGTTAAGTATATCAGAGATGATAACATGAAAATTCAACGTTTTCTAAGTGGACTACCTCAGTCATATACATTAGAGGAAATTTCAACTAAAAATGGGCCTCCTAAAAAAATTAATAAAATAATAGTTAAAAAATAAAATAATATTTATTAATTTTGGAGGAAGAAAAGAAAAAAAAAAAACTTTTTTGTTTGTATTTTCGACATATCTCCCTATGTTTTTTGAGTACCCACTCGACATACTTTTGACGGACCCCGCTACCCCAAAAACAAGAAATACCTGAAAAAACGTGATGATGACATGAGCTCTCCCGATCGAAATTTGAGTAAAAACACGAGGAGATATGTTGAAAATACAAACAAAAAAATAGTTTTTTTTATTATACTTATCCCCAAATTTATATTAAAAAAGTGTTTAAGACCTATACGGTATTTCAAGTTTAAAGAAATTTCATTAGCTAACACATGATGACATGGAATTTGAATTAAAGTTAAAAAAGACCCATTTTGAGTTGAAATTTCCTCTAATGAAGACATTATTGAGTTTGATGAACCTCGAACTATAGAGGGGACCATAAGAAAGACCAAGTACTGTTATGATCAAAACAAATGAAAACCAAAATTACATAAGGCATGGAAGGACAAGAAAAATGATAAGTTTGACCATGGGAAGAAGGTGTTCAATCCTCCTCAATTTAGAAAGCAGTGAAGACATCCAACACAGGGTGTGACTAAGCCAGCTAGGATGATGGGTGACAAGCCACGAGAGCCAAGAGAGCCACTTCAACGTTGGGGATGTGGAGAAGACCATATGCTTATAAGCTTCCCACATCAAAATGGGAGTGTACAACATGCTCACAACATCCAAGAAGCTGAAATTGTGGGTCACGTGGAAAGGATCGTCTCTAGTATCTATTCATCCATAGAGGACCTCCAAGTAGACCATTAATCAATTGTGGTTGAAGTTGAAGGTAAGATTGTTGAGCAATCTATTTCTATTTTAATTGACCATGGATCTACTCACAATTATATCAGTCCTAAAATTGTTGAGATTTGCACTTTTAAGAAAACCAAGCATAGTAAATCATGGTTGGTCCAACTAACCACTGGAACCAAACAAAAAGTTTGTGTAATGGTGGAGAAATTTCCACTAGAAATGGGTGGATTGTCCACTTTTACAAACATGAATATTTGTCTACTTGGTTCCTATGATATTCTCATAAGAATGGACTAGTTAGAAACACACATAGTTAAACTTGATTTCTATAGCAATACTTTTGAATGCATTGATGAAGAAGGAAACCCAAGAGTCTTCCTCCCCAAAGCTGTGGGGACACCCGTTCTGAATGTATATTGCAATCCTATATGCCTCGGCCCAAAGGAATAGTGGTAATCCCTGATCAAATAACAAGGCCTTGGCTGCTCTAACCATCGTCATGTTCTTCCACTCTGCAACTCCATTCTGTTGTGGGATATGGGGCACGGTGTGCTCCTTCTTGATCCCCTTAGCCAAACAATACTCCATGAACTCATTGGAAGTGTACTCACCCCCCTTGTTTGTCCTCAACACCCGAATCTTCTTCCCTGTTTGGTTCTCCACGAGAGTCTTGAACTCTAGGAACTTCTCAAAGACCTCTGACTTGGCCTTCAAAAAATAGATCCACGTCTTCCTGGAATAGTCATCAATGAAAGTCACACAGTAGCTGTAACCACTGAACGAATGGACACTCATAGGTCCGCATACATCAGATTGCACCAAGTCCAAGGGCTTCTTAGACTTGTGCTCACTTTGTAGCAAAGGCTTCCTGATGTTCTTCCCCAAAGCACAACCCTTACAATGGTTATGCTTTTCCTCCTGTACTTGAGAAACTCCAATGGCTGCCTGTCTCAGATGCTTTAGTGCTCCATGGTGTAAGTGTGCCATCCTCCTATGCCACAACTCACCCTGACTATTGTTGTTGCTGCTGCTAATTAGAGCATTTGCAGGCTCAAAGTGTAGTCTGTACACTTTCCCGCTCTTCCTGCCAATCACCAAATCCAGGATCCTATCTGACCCCTTGGGCCTGATATATACTCTATGGTCACGGAACTTCACCTGATATCCCTTGTCCTCTAGAGTGGAGACCGATATAAGGTTCTTGGTCAATCCTAGAACATACAACACATCATCAAAACTGAGGGGTTTGTCAGACTCCCTCTCAAACAAAACAGTGCCAACTCCCTGTGCCCCATATCGCACATCATCACCCAGCTCAACGTGGATCCCTGTTCCACCCTCTTGCAAGTCTATGAAGAATCTCTTCTATCCAGTCATATGACTAGATGCTCCACTGTCGATGTACCATATGCTGCTCCCTGTGATGCTTGCCATGCATGCTATCAAGCATAACTCCTCATTAAAGTTCCTGCTAAACTTATCCACCTCTACAGATCCAACCATCTGAGCGTTACTCTTCTTCTTCCTGTTTGGGCATTGGGAGGCAAAGTTTCCCTGCTTGTGGCAGATGAAACACTTGACCTTTGACACGTCAAGGTTCTTCTTACCATCCTTCTTCCTCTTTGCCTTCCCCTCACTCTTTCCTGTAAGGGCTAGAGCCTCCTCATCCACAATCTGTGGGGCATTGCTGGATGAGCCCGATCCTTGACCCATGAGGGTCTCCTCCTGCACAAAGTCATCCCATAGTCTCTGCCAATCAGAGAGATTCTCCCTAGCCACCACACCCTTGACAAAGGTGTCCCATTGCTTAAAGAATCCATTGAGGGCTATCCGAACTAGCTCCTCATCATCAGTCTTAGAGCCAACAGCTCCAAGCTCATCCCTGATCTGTGTGAGCTTCGTGAGATAAGGCACCACTCCTCCCTTGGCCATCTTGGTACCGTGCATCCCCTCTTGTAGCACCATCTTCTGGATTTCGTTCTTGATTTGGTATAGACTTTCCAAAGCCTTCCACATCTTTGTTGTGGTCTTCTTACCAAAAAGGCGAGGGACTATATGGTCCTTCACTCCATCCATGATAATCAGCATGGCTCTGGAATCAATCTTTTTCCAAGCTGCTAGGTCCATCAAATCTGTGGGATTAGCTTTCGTGGCGTCAATGTGCTCCTCAACATCACTGACGTCCAAGATCCTTGTGATCCTCTCTTTCCATGTAGGAAAGTTCTATGCCCCCTGGAGTCTATCCTCAACTCTCAACTGTACGACCATCCTGAAGTGTACTTGTCAAACACTAGATCTGCAATCTAGGTTTGTGTCTTCCAATAGATCTACCCCTGATCTATCACTGTTGCTGCAAATCTCTCAGCTTTAGCTCACGAGAGCTCTGATACCATGTAAATTTTTCTTTAATATTCAAATTAGGGCTAAACAGTGCATGCAAATCTCTATTGATAACCACATATGATCTTTTACAGTATGCAGCGGAATATAAAACCGAGAAATAAATCACATCACATCACAATATTGACACTATTATTTTGGGTATGGAAACCCTTGGAAAAACCCATGATGGGAAAATTGGTGCAACAGTCAAATACAAATTTTATTATGAGAAAATATGGAACTTTTACAATCACTACAAATTAACCCAAACTTGGCGAATGCAGCTACATGACAGAATCACTGGGAAAATCTCAGCTAAACCTCAACACCCTCTTGTGTGAGTGTACAACCCAGCTGTACAAAGCTCGGTGATCCTACTGTTCGCTCCTCTGTCTTCCCAGCTAAATCCTCTATCTGACTTTCTCTCCCTGTCTGTATCATGTCTCTGTCAGAATACAAGTGTGTGTCCTCTCCACCAATTGATCTCTCTTTTATAACTTTAGGTAAAGAGAAAACCCTAGTTTCACTTTCACTTTAACTAGTGATAAAGCAAAAACCCTAATTTCATTTTCACTTTAACTAGTGGCAAAGCAAAAACCCTAATTTCATTTTCACTTTAACTAGTGTTTCACTAAAGTTAATTTAGATCACTTTAATTTGTTTTCCAAAGTAAACTTAGGAAAAGTAAATTAAATACAATTGGTTTTCTAATTTAAGTCTTCTGCATGCAAGAACACATGCATGGAGGAAGACCTTTCTTGTTGCTACTAGTTTAACAAAATCTGCTTCCACAATGAAATAAAAGCAACTAAGAAGAAATAAGAATCTTCACATCTAATCCACTTGAAAGATAACAAAGTTTCCATCTTCAAATTTTCTTTAATACCATAACTTTTCTTCCACAAACATTAAAAACTTACATGGCAATAATGTTAATCCATGAAAGCCTCACATTATTAGGATGTAAACCCTTACACTTCACATATCCTCTAAGATAATATATTCATTAAGCTCCAAAAAGAGGAAAACTTCGAAAATCCAACCATAAAATGGATGAAGAATGCTTACTCTTTAAATAGAGACTGTAGCTCAACTTCCTTGTAAAATAAAATAGTAATTTTCCTTTCTAGATCCGCTATTTACAACACTTATTTTCTTCTAGAAATAACAAACTAGTAGTTAGATGCACTATTTTTTTCCCAAGGGAAATAATATAAGTAATAACTCTCATGTAACTAACGCTTTGAGAAAAATTCAACAATAATAAACAAATGGAGTTAGTTATATCGATCTGTTACAAGTAACAAATTTCATGAGAAAGTTTCAATGATGAATAAATAATGGAATTAGTTAGCAACCACCTCCAACATGGCTCAAGGAAAGAGCGTGCAACCCTCCAACGGGTGAAAGATGCCTAGCTAACATCCTCAAAATCTAGGTTGTACTCTACCATGAGCAGCTATTAATAATACTCTTTTGAAATGATCAAAGTGCTCATGTGTCCAAGGTGGGGTGTTCCTTAAACTGAGTGGTCAAAAAGCAGTGAGGGTTTCAAGGCAACAATTTTGAAATTTCCAACATTCTAAATTTTCTGTTATAACCACTTTTAAGAAATCACATGTCCATTATGCATCTAATGTTGTTGAGATCGCAAAAAATGGGCACTATCAAAATATAACTGCTCCGAAAGTTAGAAGAAAGATCCTTATGTGTTGAGGGTCTTCAAATCCCTAGGGTGCTCCCACAATAATCATCCATGAAGTATCAACAAGGTACCATAGTGCCTAGCAACCTCTTTTAAGTGATAATTTAACTAATCTGAAGTGTAAACTTTGGGTAATTTGGTTGATTAGTGTGATAAAGTTATTTTCCTTGATTGACTTTGATTAATCACGCTAAAACCTTCGAAAACCCAAGGTAAGACACTTTAATTAATATGTTAAAAAATGCAATTATTAACACTTCAAACTAGAGAGACCCTAAGTTAATGGGTTCCCATTCCCCTAAATAATCAAGTGTTGTATAGTTACTTTTATACCTTATCATTCATCATTTTTTTCATCAATTAAGAGGGAGTGCATCATCCAATAAGGAATTTTACTAGTTAGGCACATCATACTCACCAATTGACACCATGAATACATCACACCAAATCTTCTAACCAACCACCGTCGCCACCACTTAACCATAAAGAAGCACCATCTCTAAATAAAAAAAAACAAGTATACCACTTGTCCATCCAAATATATAGACATGAAGACCTACAAACTCGATCCTTGTGAAAAGATCTCACACCTAATGTGATGCAAATCACATATGTGATCCTCATAAAATATGAGAGGTAACCACTAGCTCCAACTTCTGGACAAGTACTCTCAAGAAAGAGTGCATAAGAACCTCAAAATATCTAGTTTTGAACTTGCTTGAGAATAAAAAAGAAAGAAAGAGCAACAATGTGGTGAAATGGCTCAATTCACACCCCAAAACCCCACATGTTTATTACGTACTTAAAAATTAGAATTGCTTTTTAAGAGACAAGCCATAAGCCAACAACAAATCAATACTCACATATTAAGTTTTATTCCTCCTAATTAATGCTCTGCAAGGGATTATTCATCCTACCCTACTCTACTAAAGGAAAGTACATGTGCTAGATGAAATCAAACAACCAATGCAACCACTTGATGAGCTCATCAACACCATGAAACTTTCCTTTGTGCTTGGTCATCATCCAAAAGAAGGCCTCATAAAAAACAAGTGGATCAATGTTGGAATATCTATGAGATGAGGGGTGAAATCTAAAATCTACTCAAAACACTATAATCATGCCCAAGAAAGCATACACAAACAATAATCAACCACCCCCAAAGGGTGTAACGCTAGCTCCAAATGGCACAAGGCATGAACAAGTATGAATCAAGTCAAGGCATCCCATTAACTACCATAGAATGAGGGTCAAACAACTTCTCAAGTAGATCATGATGATCTAGGAAGGGGAGGGGAAACTCTGTTCTCCATTTTGAAAACTTAAACGGAGGGGATACAGCTTGGAAACGCCACTGAAAAGTTTCCAAGCCACATCCAAAAATTATGAACATTTCCAGGTCGTTTCCAGCCGTTTCCTGAAACGTTTCCAGAGATTACAGCCGTTTCCTGAAATGTTTCATGGTTTTCTGTAACGTTTCAACTACTACATGACAAGTTTCTGACTAGAAATATTGATTTTTTGACATGAAAATAAACAAATAAATAACCCCAAAGGCGAACTATAAATCCCAAACCCTAAATTGAACCTCAAAACTTATATATAAAGCCTCAAAGCTTATAAATCAAGAGCAAAACCTTAATCCTAAATTTGTGAGTGGTAATTTGACATTTTATGTCTTATTGATTTTGTTTCATTGTAATTTTCCAAAATTGATAGAGGCCTACTGTTGGTTCAAAAAATCATTGATTTGTGGACATTTTATTGTATCAAATGCTTGTCTACTTTAGTGTTAGTTTCACAGCCTAGTGTAGAAGTACAATGACTTTTTTTTTTTTTTTTTTTCTTTTTAGGTTTTTTGTCAATTCCTCACAACTTTGTTTTAAATAAACCCCAATGACTTGCACATGTGATAAAACAACTTGCATATCAAAATTGATACAATGGCAGCTTTAGCCATACAAAATAGCGTACTACATTTATGAAGGGTTACATAAACCAACACATATTTCTAATAATCTTTCAACAAACTTCACTTTTCTTCTTTTCCTTTTTGAGTTAGTATGAACCCTTGAATTATGGTCTTATTTACTCCATTGCTAGTACACTCATATCTCTATCCTTATGTTATGGAGAGAATTATGATGATGCATTGTTTAGCCAGTTCTCCTTAAGATATGCATGTGATATTTTAATCTAATTTCAAGCATTTCTTATTAGTACAAACCGTAAAACATAAACAACATATCCAAGGAAACTCATTGGTGTCTAGAGATAGTATTATGGCACAGAGTGCAATATTGCATGTCATCACAGTCACACCTAAGTTGCACTAAAACATGAGCTCACTTATTTATACTTGAGTGCTTAATTAATCCCCTTCAAACATGGTTGATTATGTCAAATTTAAATATCCAAGTCGGTTGCAAATCATAGAGAATCCTGTGAATTTAGGCCCTTTATGAGCCAGTCGGTTAGTCATTTTTCGAACCAGTCGGTTGGTCAATTGATTCTCACTTGCCTAGTTGATTATCTCGTCAGTGAGTGGACCAACCTAAATACAACATAGTCGAGTCTTTGGCTTACATAAAAAATTGTATTTAATCACAGATTTTAACACTTTTCTAAAGGTGTAAACAGTGTAATATTTTTTAGATGGTAACATTTGGATACATCCATCAAGTAATTTTAGGGTTTGAAATCAATGTTTAGAAGTAGTTGACATGTTCTTGTTTAAATGCTTTCCAGTGGGTGACTTATCTATGGTACTTGAGATAAAAGAATATTGTTGAAGTCAGTATTTGAGTTCGCTAATTTTAATTGTTATAAATGAAACGACTACCTTTAAATCTTTAAATCTAGTTGATGAATGGTAATCTAAAGTATGTATGTCTCGTGGCCTTTTTGATATATATATAAGTCTGTTATCGTTTCCTTGCCGTATCGTATCCTGCATTTTTCAAAATTTGTCGTATTTGTTTCCCTCCCTGTATCCGTATCCGTTTCAGTGCAACTTAGAGATCATCCCACACAAATGGCATCTGAATGATATAAACAAGGAGGGCGCTCTATATCAACCACTAGAAAAAGGCATTCTGATGAACAAGCTGCAACATATTCCTTCTTGCTTGAGTTTCAGGGGCAGATACAAGCTGCAAATAGGGCTTCATTGCTGGTTTAGTGGGCTGATATGACTACTGGTTATGCTGGCAGCTTAACAGTCCCCAAATCTACCACATCCACAGGCTGCGAAATTTCCAGACCCACCACATGAGGGCTTTCCAAAGCTGGGTGTTTGCCTGTAATTTCTGACTTCTGAATCAGACCATCATTTCCATGTTGGAATGCATCTTGTACAGGAGTTTTTGGCTGGACAAAACTGTATGAATGTCAAGTTTCTGGGCAGATTCCTCATGCTTTTCTGTATGGCTGTAATTCTACTGATAACATGCCCTTTTTCCTGAGTTTTGACTGGCTATTTTATACATTTAGATTGCTGATTACAGGGCGCTGTCTAGGCTGAACATATCTCTGTCAAACAGATCTGCAAATGTAACCATTGTATGCTAAATCAATGCTGGTTTCAGGGCTGTTTAAGTCTGTCCCCTTGATGATTGCCTTACAGGCTGAGAATAGCACTTATTATAGGACCCCTGGAGAACCTTCAAATTGCTGCAATTACACCATACAGGATCCCTTTTTGCATGGGTAGGTCAGCTACTGTAAAACATCATCCTACAACTAGTACTATTCACTGTCATGTTTGCACCCAAATCCAGATTGCTTCATAGAGCTAGGGTATTCTCACAATGCAGCCCAATGTCATTAGACTCACCATCCACAGTAGGGCATCATAGATACTAGGATATCATCACAATATGAATAAAAAAAATACATCAAGAACCTAGGCCATTGAATCTCCATCGACATGTACCCCTGCTGAATGCATGATAATAATGTGGACACCATGACAAAATGGGGGTAACAGAACCCAACTAAAGTTCAACACCACATACCTCTTTGAAAAATCCATAAACATGCCTGGACATTAATAATTAATTTATTGGAAAATGGAGAAAATATAGATCTTGCAGCTGTCCAAAAATCCACTAAGCAAAAATTCCAGTCCAATCCAATAATATAACTTTGAGAAAAATGACAAACTGAGAGATCTTCTGTATTTTCCTCTCTTGTCAATAATGTTAACCATGGTTCAACAATCCTACAGAAAACTGTACGAGTACATACAAAAACGTTCCTTCATCCTAGAGCACCTTTGTGATTTTAATCTCCTAAAAAAACTAAACTCAGAAACAAACCTGAAAGCATAACTAACACAAATTCCATAAGCCCATAAAATGAAAGATTATCTACAAAAATCAATAACCAAAATAGAAGTTCAAGAGCTGTACGTCCTGGATGGGATGTCTTTGTAAAACTGAATATTTATTGCAAATATGTTTCTAAAACAATGGAATAAAAACAGTTCGTAGCTGTTACAAAAGCCTTAACGAGGAGTCAAATCAAATCCAGTAATCCCATTTAGATCTGGAGAAAATGACAGATTAGCAGGTAAACCCCATTACTGCTTATTGCTAGGCTTGCAAATATTCTTTATACATTGGAGAACCGGACAAATCACATTAGAAGGTACTCACAGAAGACAATCTCCCTTGAGCCTCAGAATTGGACCATGATGCACAATCCTCAACAGCTACACTTGAACTCTCACTACAGCAGCAAAAGGAAAAACATTAAAAAAAATAAAAGCTGTATATTGTATCTCTATTCATAATCACAATGAAAAAGGATAACATATATATAATAACAATTCCTAAAAAATTAAAAATGGAGTAAAGTTACCCATCAATTACAAAAGAATAAGCAGAAACTTGAAAGTAAAGCTGGATTTACAATCCAGCATTTCCAACCTCAATAAGGAAAGACGTGGATTAAAACTATAACTCAAAACTCTAGAGCAGTGCAAATTAATACTAAGATGACTACTAGGTATTGTAGCCAATCATGCCACAATATATCAGCACTAAAATCACTTCAATAAAAAGTTTCTTGATTTCTCGAAAACAATAAACTTCAAATGAAGGTAATATTAGTTTCAGATGTGGCATTATGAAACAAGCAACAGGAGACATTCTAATTTCTAAAATATTTACAATTAGCCAGACAACTCAACATGCTTCATGCAGTTGGGAGATAAGCTTCTAAGAAAAGCATGCTGAACATATCAGAACACAGGTTACACCAGAGTAAATTGTTAGATAAAAACTGATTAGGGAATTTTACTATTTTAGAAATGTGTCTCAAAATACTTTGATTTGTAGAAGATATCAAATGATTGAAACTGACCAACAGAACTATGGATATAAAAGATATTCTACTACAATGCAATATTCTACTACAATGCAATATCCAAATGGATATAAAAGATATTCTAATGGCCAAAGCACTGATAAATTGCATACAAGAGAAGTTACTTTCAATTAACACATATATGCTTCAAGGAGAAATTAAAATTTATTGATCTCAAATATTAAAGTATATAATTGTAAATCTGAACCAGCGATTTGTTTTAGTTACATTATGCTATCAAAGATAATTTCCTCAAGAAATGGTTTTTATAATACCCCATTTTGATGCCATTTAAATAATATAAATGTCAAATTGCATGGACCTATATGATGTAAATATCTGTACGTATTAAAACATGTGGGCCAGTGAATCTACTATTTGTTAGAGGTTTGGGCTCTACATATTAGAATATTATAAACCCACTACATACTTAGGATATAATTAATTAATCATTTTTGGTTAATTTCCTATATTCTAGTCTAGATAGCTGGCATCCACTTGCACCACTTAATCAATACTTGCCATATTCACCCTAGGAGCGCCTTATACTAATTATGGAAAAGATTTTGCCAACTTTATTGACTGCCCAGATTAGTAACTGCACCTTCCTGCTAATTCTGCCTTTAGACTGCTTTTCCTGATTTTCAGTGGATAAGGTAAAGCTAGTTAACTTGGCAACTGCTATCTTTTGTGGCCAACCCATCCTCCATGATTTTCTCTCCAGATTCCATGATTAGCAAGCTTTTCCATCACTCATCATCATTCACTCATGCTTTAGCCAATTCGTTAGCTCTTGGACTGATTTGGAAAGTGCTTTAGTCACCTATGGGGGTTTATCATATTTAGTAAGCCTGCTTTATGAGCTAGCATGAGTTGTCTCCTAAGCAACTCGATTTTTCCTCTCAACGATGTATTATTTATGTACACTATTGTTGATCAATAATAGATGGAAGATTCTCCAATCATTCTTCACTTCTCTTGTAATCAGTCTCATTATTCCTCTCTCTATTTTTCTTGTGCATTTCTGTAAGAAATACCTTTGGAGCTAGATCCACCTGCTGAATTTCTACATGGTATTAGAGCTTAGGGAGCTGAGGCTCTCAACGGTCTCCATGGTATCAAAGCGCAAGGTTTCTCGATCTATCAAGCTATACTAGCAAGAGAGCTCAAGCTAGCAGCTTGATTGAGCTTACATAGTATCTCTTCAAAGTTTTTTTTGTGTGTAGGTTACAGAGAGAGTTGGGCCTTGGGACAAAAGGGCAGAATTCAAGTAGAATTCTGCCTAAGTATGGAAGAAGAGCGTAAAGGAGAAGGGGCTACGACAAAAGAAGCAACATCAAAGAAAAGGGAAGAAGGTTGCGATAGAAGGAAAAAGAAGAAGAAGACAAAGAGAAAGCGCGAGACAAGGAAGTTGCCCCAGATAAGTAAGCCACGATGGAAGGACAGAACAAGATACGAGATGACATGGCAGAATCTCGACAGAAGCAGGCGTGCATATAATGTAACGACTGGAAAGTGATAGTAAGGCATAACGTTGAGAAAGAGACAATCCTTAACGATCGTGGGTACGAGCTCGGCTGGAGCCGGTGGAAGCCACACGCGTGAAGGCATCTTTGTAATTCAGGTAGATAGTGCCTTTCGTTATGTGTTACTAGAATATGAAAGACAGCCTGTTGGCTAAGTATAATAAGTCAGCTGAGAAAGTGACTGAAAAGGAGTTTGTAATGAGTCAGTTAGAGTCTGTATCAAGTCGATATTGAGTCTGTAACAAGCATGTATGGGATCTGTATCAAGTCTGTAAGGGGTCTATAAAAGAAAGAACCCAAGCTGTAGTTGGGTTAGATAGTTAGATGGTTAGACAGATAGCCAGCATGAGAGATGAATTGAGCTGGAAGTAACGGGTTTTGGTAGAATAACTCTGTATCGCTGAGTGCATCAGAGTAGAGAGTTCGCAGCTGAGTGCGTATACAAGTAGAGAAGGTTCTAGGCTGTATGCGGATCGCTAGTAGGAGTAGAATAGGAAGGGAAGAAGAGAGAAGATCGGAGAGCATGAGAGGGAAGAAAAGTCTGTAAAGAGAGAAGAGAAGATCTAGAACAGAGTCTACAGCTTTGTGTGCAGACAAAAGGTGCATCTATTTCCTCATGCCAAATGAAGAGCACCATGTGGTTTTTTTCCGGATGGGTTTCCACGTTACATGCTGTGTATATGTGTGAATGATTGAAGGAGCGTAGATATCCGTGTGAATGTTGTGTTGAATGACTGGTTGATTATTATGTTACAAATGGATAAATGTATGATTGGCGCATTATAGTAATGAATATGCTTATGCTGTCTGTTCATTGTTTGTTTACGTGAATTACATAAATAAGGGTTGGATCATAACTTGGCATTAAAGTACTGTGCAAACCAGTAACCCACCTTCCCGGTCTTCGTTGGAAACCTTGGCACAGAGCCAAGGTACTAAAACACCCTCCCGCACAAACTACGGAAACGTGGTTCTGGAAATTACCCATAAAACTAAGATATCTCGAGTGAGACGACATCTGTGTCGCAGGTGCTGTCGGCTGAGCTCCGCTTCGTTGGGCCAATATCCTGGGCTTTGTTGTGCTGACCAAGAAGGGGCTGAACCTGGGTCCAACATGAGAAGAGGGACAGAGAGAAAAGCCAACAAAGAGAATCTCCAGTAGCGCATCAACAACAAAGCATGGATTGCTCTTCAGCTATGATCCTGACTCCTTAGAACTATCATGAATGGAAGGCTTAGATTGGCATTCTATTGTGCGGTAAGGGTTTCTACAAAGTTTCTATGGCTTTAGAGAATGAGCCAAATGCTGTTGTTGAGAAAGCTAAGTGGCATAATCAAATGGATGAAGCCTATGGATTGTTGTCTCTCAATTTCTCCGGATCTTCTTTTTCATCTTGATGGTTTGACCACTCCAAACCAAGTGTGTACCAAACTTGAGTCTCTCTTTAAAGTACAAGATGAGATAAGAGCACATCAATTGGCGAATGAGTTAATCTCATTGAGTCCAAGCAATTTCAAATCCATGGAAGGATTCTTCACCAAGTTCAAGTCGAAGAGTGGGATCATTCCATCCTAGTCAGAGGCCGGTTTGGTAAGAGATTAACATATGCCATCAAGGATAAAGGATGCCCCCATGATCACGCCATGGTCAAAGTCTGTTAGCCAAGACTTGTGAGACAAATAGTAGAGGAATACAAGGGTTTCCAACTTGTGCTTGAAATCACCTAGATTTGAGAGGTTGCCAAGCTATGATTAAAGTCGTTGAAGTTTGAGAATAAAGGAATCCCCCATGTAGAAGATAACACTTCCTCTAATGTGAGAGTAAGCATCCACGTGACAATTAATAGTTGAAAAAACCTCCATTTGTGCGATAAGAAAATGTCTGTGAGAACAGTCATCCATACAAAGACAACATCGGTAGGAATTGACAAAGATGTACAAATAAGAATTAACAAAGTCGTATAGCATGGGGACAAACCATAATGCTTTGGAGACAAATTACAAAGCCATACACTGGTTGTGGTTGAAAAAATGCTTAATAGTTGCCGTGGAGAATTAAAAACATTTTTTGAAGCGAAATCTTAAGTATTTTTGTTGTGGTTAAATCCATCCCAAGCAAATGCAAAAGGGGTTGTGTGTCTATATTGTGTGTAGTGAGAATTGTTTGACAACATGCTTGAACCAGAAAAGTGTCCGCCCACCTTAAAACTAATCACATTGGCAAACCACAAACTCTGTGGGGTTTGGAGTCTTGGACAACGCTATGATTGTTGAGGTACAATGAGCTCTCCACATGGCATTTGCAATTTATTGCTGATAACTCACTGTCAGGTCTAGAATTAGGGGTAGTGGTTTTCAAGTTTTTCCAAGCCACAAGAGTTCAAGTGTCTTCGAAGCAAGCAATACACAATTTGGCACAATGAGGGAAACATCAATTAGAACTGGATCGACAAAAGAAACTCTACTATTTCAAGGCATTGGTTGTTAAGCATCATGGGCTTCTTAATGAGTCCCCTTTCGAGTTTGTACCAAAGAGCCTAGAGAAGGATCCTCTCACTTATAGCCATAAATGAAATCGAGGTTAAGATGGTTGGTCTTGGCCACCCTAGGCCCTTTTTGAGGATGGTTTTTTCTTTGACCATCAAGGGGATCCCTCTTTATTGCAGTGGAACCCCCCCACAACTTGGTGAATTTGATACGGATTTTTCATCTGATGATGCCATCAAACTTGGTGTTGATTGCTTAAAGAAAGCACTCATCCTCCATTTTTATGATGGATGCCCCCTAAGCAAGTTCTCTAAAAATGGTATGATGGTATTTGGGGTCCCTAAGGCTAGAAGGTGGAGTTCTCTCTCGAGGGCTTGGCAAGGGATTCGTTTGTGCAGTTGACAAAGACAAAGCAACTCATGCAATCTTTTTGAATGGTGTATGGATGATTGTTGGTTTCCTAGTTTATGTGCAGCCTTGGTGTGAAACTTTCAACTCAAGCATCCACCTTAGCATAATTATTCCCTTCAGATGAAATGTCCTCACATTCTTGAGCAATTCTTAGCAAGCATAGACCAGATTGTATAACCATTTGGTTGGTTAATTGTTGGCAATAAGCAAGGTACCTACAACCTTAGGCTTAATGCTCATGTATGTGTTGAATCTTGAGGTGGACCTTTCAAGAAAACTTCCAGGTGAGATCCACTTGTTATTCAATTGTACGACTTACATTCAAAAAGTTCATGTATATCAATCTCCCAAATTGTTGTTTTTCTTGATTCTCATCTACGCATTTTGTTAAAGATTGTCCTTTAAACAAACTAGAAGCTTATGGTGCTTTTGGTCCTCATAACTCAATTGTTGAAACTCACCATGTCCCAAATCCTTTTGCAAAGCACTTTGATGACTCCCAGGGGTGACAATTTCAACAAAAACAAAGGTCATAAAAATAGGGGATTACTTAGAGTGCAATTTAGGCATTGCAAGGAGGTAAAAAATAGGTCCCAAGGAAGGGGACCCGAGTAGTGGGATTGTTTAGTTTAATTGTGATATTTGTTTTTGGATTGCACAATGTCGATATTTAGAATACCAAACATTTCGGGTGGACACTACACCCATCATTAGGGGCAAGAGTAACTAGGTGTTTAATAAATAGGATTAAACGAATTAGTTATTATGGTTGAGCTGTTGGGGAGATCACGCATAAAGTCAAAAGAAGGTGAAAAATTAAAATATTGGAATCAAAGAATAAAACATGAGAGAAAATATTTAAATAATTGGAGGGGGTGTCCGATTGTAAATTTTTGATACGACTTGGTTAATAATAATTAACATGGGTATATAATAATAATAAAATGTAAATGTTTTACTATATAGAAATAAATTATATATAAGTGAATTATTCATACAAAGAGAAGAATCCTTCTAAGAGTTTTTATATTATGGAATAGCTAAAAGTAATTAAAAAGACAATTATGATAACATAATTAAAAAGAATAAAAAGGGTATACCATAATAACCTATTTTGATTTGTTAATTTAATCATAAAGGATATAACAATTCACTAGGAAAGAATAATAGTAAGATTAATAAAATATGACAAAAGATTGTTTATAGAGAAGAAATAAAAAAAGGAAATTAGGTAAGCGTTAAATGAAATAATTTGGTTACTTGAAATTGGAGGAAGTGGGGGAGACTGATAGATGAGAATGTAAGAAGGGGAAAAAGATAATATAGTACATAAGCCTAGATACAAAGTAAGTAATTAGAGTTCAATTAAAGGTCTCAGAATGGGATTTCAAAGAAGGGATAAAAATGAGAGGCGTGGCAAATGGAGGATAGAGGGGAAAAGGGAGAATAGTCCAAGAGAAAGGGAAGAAGACAACTCACTAGTTTGAGTAGCCATTCTCTTGGAGAATGGAGGCGTTTGCTCTGTTACAAAGTATTTGAGACCAGGAAGGCACTATAAGCCCTAGACTTGGTCTAGGCATGTGTGACACTCTGACCCTTGATTAATGGGCTTTGTGTTCTTCTCCAAGGCTTAGCTACCCTTGGTTAAGATACTTTAGTACCTGATCTTGGTGTCACATAGAGTGTGAGATAAAAGCATTAGTAACTCTCTTGGTTTATGATGATGTACTATGAATGAAATTAAAAGACCACAGGTAATGACCACAGGGGCACTTGGAAAAAGGATACAAGCAAAAGTAAAAAATACATAAGGACTTTTGGACCACAGGAAAAAGGACCACAGGTAAAAGTCAAAAATACATAAAGGACCTTTTGGAATACAAATAGGCTAAAGGTAAAAGTAAAAATTAGAAAATAATAAAATAATGTTCTTTTGTTCTTTCTAATTTTGGTCCACTTACAGTTGACTCAAGGTTGAAGGAGAAGATCTTTGTGATTGTGCCCTAACATGAATGAGTCTAGCTAGGGCATCATCCTCCATTGAAGAAAAACCCTAAGCTAGGGTTTCTTACTATCTTATGTCTTAATGGTTGTTCAGCAAACCCTCCTCTTCAGCAGCATAACAGATTCAGGCAACCAATCTCCTCACCGAGCAGTTCTATCTCCTCCACGGGCAGCCTCACTCCTCTTCACGTGCTGCCCGATTTTTCCTCTGTGGGCAGTGTTGAGGGTTTAACCCTCTTTCTCATCACCGTGGGCAGGCCACTACAAGGCACTGCCCTCTCGACACCCTCGGGCAGCCTACTACAGTAATACCCGTGAGGTTTTTTCCCATGGCCATCCCTCGGGCAACCAAAGGGCAGACCCGTGAGGACTGTCGTGCCCTAATCGGCCCTCTAGGCAACCTATTGGCAAACCCGTGAGGATCCTTTAGCATCTCGTAGGGCTGTCGGGCTAGCACTAGCCCTTGGTCTAGACCGTAAGGCCTTGGGCCAAGGTTGCTATCCCTTGGGCAGCAGCAAGGCAGCCCGGTAAGCTGTCGGGCAGTAGAGACAAGGCAGTTGGGCAACGTATGGCTGGGCATAAGAAGATCCGGGCAGACAAGGCAGAAAACCAGAAATTCGTGCAGGTGTACAGATGGGCAGAGGTTAGATCCAAGAAGGTACAAGGAATCTTAGGTAGCTTGCCATTATTGGGCAGGAGAGAGAAAATCCCTATTTTCTAAAAAGCCCTAATTGGGCATTTTTTGATGTAATTGATCTTCTGGTATTGTGGTTAACCCTATTGGGGTTTGTGGAACTCTTTGAAGAATTTTAGTCACCTCATTTACGAGATGAGTTACTAATGCTTTTGGGGGGTTTTGTCCTTTAAAGGTTTCCTCAATGAAAAATACTTTTGTCCATTGTGTTGATGTGATGAATGTTGTTTATTACACTCATCATTTTTTTATGTTAGTCTGTAATTTTAAAAAGTATCATGCTAATGCTAAAATTCAACATGATAGTACCTCCGTAAATAGCATAATCAACCAACTCTCTGATATGTCAGATACCATAACTGCAACTCTCTGGAATTCGGATATGAATGTCTCTGCACTGCCTGTCTGCTTGAGCTGAGCAATATCCATGAAATGAATCTCTGGGTCCTTATCAAAGAGCTTCCTAAGCCTTTGTGTGAAGTCACTATAGGAAGTCATAGTGTTGTAACCTAATGTCACCAGTCCGTGGTACCACCACTCATGTGCTTCCCTGTCTAAATGTAAAGTAGCCAACTTGATTGCATCTGTCTCTGTCATGGGGTTAAGTTGGAAGTAGGTGTCTAACTTATGTACCCAAATTTTGGCTGAACAACTGGATGTCCCATCAAAGTTGGGGATAGTTAGTCTCCCCAATGAGCGTTGCAACTCGAAATTTTGATTGAATTCTCTATTGAACCCTCTTGGCTTGTTCCTGCTTTTCATGTTGCAAAAATCTAAGAAAGTCATGGCTGAATGGAACTCATCTCTCAAATCCCTGTACTTTGTAAGTACGCTCCAAATGGTTCACTAGGTTCTGCTCGCATGACTGGTCTTGTTGCTGCATTCTCCAGGAAGTGAGGCATAGTAGGTCTACTGGAAGGTCTATTATATATATGGGGGGTGTTTTGCATATTAGTGTATGCATGCTTCCCACTATTACTTGTAGATCCTCTATCTACTGGTGAAAGTGGTATACTGCTATGACTTGGTTCTGGTTTTGAAGCCAATCTATTTATTGCATGTACTACTTCCTTTTTCCCTTTAGCTAGGTCATGCAATGCGTTCACCAAGCTACGAAATTCCATCATGTCTTCCTCTTCTCCTGTTCCTTTCCCTCTGTTAGAGTGTATACCTGTTGGGTCCATATCTGAGTTTGTATCTTCTAACTAGATATCCTCAAATTCCTTCTCCTCGGTGTACCTACTCTTCCTTCTCCTATAGGTTACACAAGTTTCTTATTCTGTATTCATTTACTTCTCATGTTCAAGCCCACAGCTGGCAAGGAACATGCTTTGATACCACTATAATATCCCAAATACTGATATTCTATTGTTTCACTATTCTAGGGCTTACTTGTACTCTCAAAATGTGCAAGAATACTGAATAAAAATTTGCATGCAAGGTGTCGAGCCAATGGCCCTAAATTATAGCTAAACTAGGGCAAAGATTTACAGAAAGGTCAACACTTACCACTAATAATCAAGCTGATGATACGCCAGAGATAAGATGCATGCATGCAGAGATGGACTGGTTAGGTAATGATGCTTCCTTCTCGGTATTACTGCCCAGCAACAAGAAACCCTCTCCTCAGCTAAAGGTGATGTGTTTGGTGAAGGAGTTGCCTAATGGAGCTGAGATTTTGCCGGGGTGTAGATCATCCCGTGCCGAAGAGAATGACCGATGCATGCAGAGTTTTTAACCCCTCTAAGATGGCTAGTGAATTCAACCTCCTGTTTGGTGCTCACGCCCCCAGCTACACGGATCTGCTGATAACTGCTCTGGATGAGCGAAATGAGGCCTGATAATCACTCAATGCAGTGGAGTGACCCTGGTGATATAGATGAAGTTGTTATGCAGAAGGGAAATTGGGATTCAATGACCCAGCGAATACTTGGGGATTTTCCAGCTAAATCCCCAGCTACACACGTGAACCTATAAATAGTCCTCATGGGAATGTTGGATCACTGGATACAGACGAATACGGTGAAAGTTGATGGTGGACCTGAATGGCCTACCCTGAAGGAGACTAGGGCAAAGATTTAACTGTCGAACCCTCGTTAGCTGAAGACGTTGTCTTCAACCCTAACTACTGTTGCTGCTCAAATACTCCAGAGTCCAAATCAACAACAATAATAATAGATACCTCCTTTAGTCCAATAACCCTTCTTAAATAGATTATCATGCGCTTTTAGGATTTGCATGTCACTTTTAGGGTTAATGCTTCACTTTTGCATGCATGCAATTCTAATTTCATGTTGACTTTTAAGATTGAAGAAGTGAGGCCTGCATGCTCCGCATGCTGAATGATATTACTCTAACGGCCTTATTTACTATACTGATGACTTAATAATACTGGATTGATGTTCCTTTCTACTCCTAGTGATATTAGTCCTCTGTTATTCCCTTTTCTTTAATACTGCTCAAACCTATGGGAATAAAATAGGTTGACGAGTGTCTCAGGTGATTTAATGTAATATCCCAAATCCTGATATTTTCTATTTCTATGCAATTTTATTGAAATAGTGGGGCATGCAAACTGCCATGCAAAATTTCCCTATTTTATAGCTGAAATTAGGGTTAGGGTTTGCAAGATAGAATGAACACTTACCACTGATAAGCCGACTGAAAATGCTCCAGAGAGAATACGCATGCAAGATGAGCTGAGCTGATGAAGAAATGACCTAGTTTTCTGCTGCAATACCCCGATTGGCTGAATCAAACAAGTGTGACATTTTTGCTGAAGGGATGGTCAGTTTCAGCTGGAAATAAGTCGAAAAGAAGGTGTGCCCGTGCCGGAGAGGATAACCGGAGCATGCAAGAGTTTTGACCTCTCCAGATGCCCTAGCGAATTGATCTCCCAGTCTGTTGTTCACGCCCCCACAACCCTGTAAACTGCTGCTAGCTGCCCCAGATGTACAATCTGATAGCTGATAATCGCCCAATGCAGTAGAGTGATCCTATCAGTGAGGATGCAGGCTGCATGCGAAAGAAATATGGTGATCCAGAGTCCTGGTGAATGACTTTGGGTTTCCCAACTAAATGCCCCCAGCTGTACGGATGAATCTGCAATAACCTTCGGACTTATACTGGAATACTGGATAATGATGAATGCAATAGATACGGTGACAAACCTGGATGGTTTATCCTGAAGGAGACTAGGGCAGATGTCTCACTACCAATATCCTGTTAGCTGAAGACGCCGTCTCCAACCCCAACTACTGTGGCCGCACGCTATGTTGCTTCTCAAGAGCTCCAAAATAATAATAATCCAAAAGTAAAGTCTCCATTCACTTTATCTTTCTTTTATAACTTTCAACTGCAAAAAACCTAACTTTTGACCTAATTCGGTCACTTTAACTTCTAATTTGCAGTTGACTTGCATGCATGCACATGGAGACTTAATTGAGTGCATGCATCATTAAATAATGCTTAGATGTCATGCATGTCACTTTTAGGGTTTGCATGCATGTCACTTTTAGGGTTTGCATGCATGTCATTTTTAGGGTTTGCATGCATCTCACTTTTAGAGTTTGCATGCATGTCACTTTTAGAGTTTGCATGCATGTCATTTTTAGGGTTTTTTGCATGCATGTCACTTTTGGGAACGTTACAGTCCTCCCTCGCCAAAGATTGCTTGTCCTCGAGCAATGCCAACGCAAATCCACAATCAATCAACCGAACCAACTGAATCCGGGGATGATCCCAGGGTCCCAAATTATCCTGGAGATCTGTAGCACCCTCTGCTCAAAACACTGCAATGTACGGTACCATCACCAGAGACCTCCTGAAAGCACCCTCTAGCAATCACTAAACTGTCAGTCACTATAATCCCAGGGTCCCAAATCAATCTGAGAATTGCAGAGGTCAAAATGCATCCACCGCTACCCTGCGTAGTATTGACACAAGGAGCATCATGTAGACTCCCAAGTAACGCCATCAGTAAACACTGTATCCATCCCTCATAAGGTCTTCCACCTGGATCCCAATGCAAACTTGTGCATATTTCATCCCAAATATCTGAAGGCTCTTGTGGGACTATACCCTTGGCTAGGAATGTCTTCCCAAGAATCGCCCACTCAATAGGACACCAACTCTTAATCTCTCTCCAATCCAACCCCTGAAAAGTACCTTGTCCATAAGCACCATCACAAGGAATAATCCTACCAAGCTGACATTCTACCCTTCTGATTTCACCTGGAATGCTCATATACTGCTGGTCAATTTCTTGATCCTGGCCAACCTGTAAAAACCATCCACCATTATGCAAATGTGGACTCAAGCTACTGCAAGCCCTGTCTATGTACTCCTTAAGAGGACTGCTTTGAAATGCAATAGTATGTTTCTTTTGCTGCCCCATCAAGTAATCCAACTGCTCTTCAATACTAAATAGCCTGACCTCTGACTTGGTACATACAACTCGAAGAACTGTAAGCTCAACATCTCGTTGTACTATGGTGTCTCGGAGTACTTGGTCCTCTCTTTCATCGCTAGAATGCTTTCTTTAACCCGTTCAATCTTCTTTCAGTGACTATCATCTGGAAGCTCTATCTCATGCATGTATAAACTCTCCCTAACCTCCATGTGTGACTGCTCACTGTCTCGACTGCTGTGCTCATTGCCTTGCACCTCATGTATTTCGCCTGTCATAACTATCTGGATTCCTACTGTAGGTGATGAAGAGTGTACCAACTCCAACTCATCACATGGTTTGTCCACAATCTGACTAGCAAATGTGCTTGTGTCGCTAGACTCACAGGATGGCTCTGATGCTATCTCCTCATGCGCATCCTCATCATGTACTGTTAACTCCAAATGAAGCTCACCAACAACCTGTACTTCATGCTCATCTTTCTTCCTTTCCCCAACTATGCCTTTAAGGAGATCCTCATCCAAATCCTTGGGCTGGCTCCCGAACTGGATGGTGTAATAATCTTGAAAGGACAATGCCACACATACCTCATCACCCAAGGCTAGATACTCTTGATATTGAGGCAAGTATTCAAGTACTGCTAACCTTTGCCAATTTCCAGTCAAGATCATTCTCATTGTCTTCATGCTCTCACAAGCTGGCAGAGAAAAACCTTTGTTCTGACATGCACTTCACCAACATCACTGACATGCATTTGCATGTACACACATGTATCAACATGCACTTTTATTCAATGGCTATGTGCCCACAGCTGGCAAGGATCATGCTCTGATACCACTGTAATATCCCAGATCCTGATATTTTCTATTTCTATGCAATTTTACTGAAATAGTCGGGCATGCAAACATGCAAAATTTCCCTATTTTATAGCTGAAATTAGGGTTAGGGTTTGCAGGATAGAATGAACACTTACCACTAATAAGCCGGCTGAAAATGCTCCAGAGAGAATACGCATGCAAGATGAGCTGAGCTGATGAAGAAATGACCTGGTTTTCTGCTACAATATCCCAATTGGCTGAATCAAACAAGTGTGGCGTTTTTGTTGAAGGGATG
Source organism: Pseudotsuga menziesii (assembly GCA_001517045.1). NCBI lineage: Eukaryota > Viridiplantae > Streptophyta > Pinopsida > Pinales > Pinaceae > Pseudotsuga > Pseudotsuga menziesii. The sequence goes on from LPNX010923610.1 coordinate 1,302,877, forward strand.
GTCAGTTTCAGCTGGAAATAAGTCGGAAGGAAGGTGTTCCCGTGCCGGAGAGGATATCCGGAGGATGCAAGAGTTTTGACCTCTCTAGATGCCCTAGCGAATTGATCTCCCAGTCTGTTGCTCACGCCCCCACAACCCTGTAAACTGTTGCTAGCTGCCCCAGATGGACAATCCGATAGCTGATAATCACCCAATGCAATAGAGTGATCCTATCAGTGAGGATGCAGGCTGCATGCGGAAGAAATATGGTGATCCAGAGTCCTGGTGGATGACTTAGGGTTTCCCAGCTAAATGCCCCCAGATGTACGGATGAATCTGCAATAACCTTCGGACTTATACTGGAATACTGGATAATGATGAATGCAATAGATACGATGACAAACCTAGATGGTTTATCCTGAAGGAGACTAGGGCAAATGTCTCACTGCCGAAATCCCGTTAGCTGAAGACGCCGTCTCCAACCCCAACTGCTGTGGCCACACACTGTGCTGCTTCTCAAGAGCTCCAAAATAATAATAATCCAAAAGTAAAGTCTCCATTCACTTTATCTTTCTTTTATAACTTTCAACTGCGAAAACCCTAACTTTTGACCTAATTAAGTCACTTTTAATTTCTAATTTGTAGTTGACTTGCATGCATGTGCATGGAGACTTAATTGAGTGCATGCATCATTAAACAATGCTTAGATGTCATGCATGTCACTTTTAGGGTTTGCATGCATATCACTTTAGGATTTGCATGCATGTCATTTTTAGGGTTTGCATGCATCTCACTTTTAGGGTTTGCATGCATGTCACTTTTAGGGTTTTTTGCATGCATGTCACTTTTGGGAACATTACATTTAATTAAAAGAAGACATTACACTTTCCCCGATTGCGACCAAATTGAACAATATACACTCTAGGGTATCCAGATTTGTGTTCAAATTTCAAGGAAGATGAAATTACTAAAAATAAAAATTTCAAGTGCAAATTTTGAAATTCCAATTTTACCCTTTTGCAGTATTAGTCTTAACTATGCATGAAAAAAGTAATGCATGTCATCTGTTTCATTGGAAACCCTACCGAACTCTAAAAATCTCTAAGAATTGAATACGGTCCCCTAATGTGAACTGATATTTGAAGAAAAATTGCTCTGAAAACTGATGCAAGCAATGTTTTAAAGACCAATGGAACTAGAACTATAACTAATTAGTTCCGTCGGTGTGACCCTAAAAGGCAATGAACCAGCTGTCGGACTAGTTTGGAAACCGACTCTATACAAATTGGCCAATTTGGTATGGAACGCTTGGTTCAACTAGTTCTTCTATGACCTAACCTAGGCCCAACCACAGAAAAAGAACCCACAACAATAAAACAATAAAGTGAAAAATATAACACTAAACTTTCCCATCCCGCCCCACCAAACCCTTCTCTTTAACTCACCTCTCTCATTGGGCATTTGTGAGCATTTGCAGTTTGTGGAGCTGTGTTGAAGGGCTGCAATTCAGAGAGTTTGGAGCTCGTTTATATAATTTGGCGGCCATTTACAGACTTGTTGTTTATGTATTTTGATTTGTGTATGTAAAGCACTCAGTGCAATTTTTCCATATTGACCCTTACTTTGTATATACATGAGCAAACTTCGCATATTTGGTCTCTAACGGTTTGGATTTACATTGATGTACATCTATGTACATTTCGTTTTATTAAAATTTTCATAATTTATGTATTTTTTAGTAAAGTGAGTCATCGAACGATTCCAATCTAACATTCAGCCAATTCCAACTCTAATTATGACTTTTCAAACATTGGATGCAAGACAACTGTAGAAGTAAAGCTATCTAGCCCAGGTACTCACAAACCATCCAATGTTGAATCCACTGCTAATGCATCATCAAACCATTTCTGTTGAATCAATCAAGATTTATTTTAGAGAAGCAAGTTCATCCTGATCATGAAATGTAGACAAACGTGCTGGAAGTTAACAGTGAATCTGCCTAGGGCAAATTCATTGTTAACAAATAGGAACTCTGGCTTTATTTCATCATGGAGTTCCAAACTTGAATGTACTTATATCATCCCGTGAAAAATAGAAAATCCAGTTTACTCTTCTAGGTCTGTTGTATTTAGACTCTCTAGACATAAATTGTGTACAAAAACAGCATTAACTAATGTCAGCTTGGCAGCATAAGAATGCCAGTTGTCTAGAATTATGCAGATAGACAAATAGGTCAATAAATTAAAAAATATCTGTATATTACAAATGAATCATTTTACAAATATGGGCTTGCTGTTGATGAATTTTATGAAGAGTGTTCTTTAAAATAAAATGTCTCGATAAAAAGCGCTCTATACAGGAAATTCTCAAACATAATCTGAATTTCTTAGAATAAAAAATAAACAAAATCTATGTTTCAAAAGTCACCGAGAGAATGGCATATTGCGATGCAATAGAGAATTGATTATTTGATTGTAACTCACATATGCTAATAAGTCTCAATAAGCATGCTATTTCATTAAATACTTAGTTGAATCAGAACTTGTATTAAAATATGAGTAACATACCATTGCTTGCAAATGGAAACATTTCACAAACTTGTGTTGCACGAGCATAATCATATGTTTTCAATATCAGGCACCTCCATGCATATACAGCAATCCTTCAGAAGATCCAAGCCACAAGCCCCAACAGAAGTCTTGGTCAAACACAGCATCCTCGTAAAACTGCCTTCCATTGTATGATTCCCTCAACCCTGGACCGAAAAAAAAAGATTAACAGTTGTTTCTTTAAAATCAAAACAAATAGTCTTTGCATATCCCCATAAATAAGTATCCTACTTCCACATTTTGGCCAGCATACTGTTCTAACAGGTGAACATGTCCCAGCGGCTGTATGCAAAAGCTCTCCAGTCTTGACACTCCAAAGGCGGATGGCACAGTCCTCGCCCCCTGATCGGAAATGCATAAAATTGGAATCACGTTACTCCTAATTGACTTCTACATAGGTCCCATGTGCAAGAGTAGAAATAAAACTATTTCGAAAAAACACAGTACTCACCTGATGCAAGAAGTGTCTCAGTTGGATCCACGGCGATTTCAATAGTGGTGTGGGAATTCACTTGTCCTTCATAAGATTGGACAGGTCCTCTCTGAACTAAGCGACGATCCCACAACTTCATCTATCCATATAAAAGACATATTAATCAAAAACATATATGAATCCATATCTATTATGCAAAACCCATATGTTCTCATTCAGCATTGTGAAGAAATACTAAAATTACAATCCTTCAATTTTATCTATGATGTTGTTTTATATGCATGCACTCAAGAATTGAAAACATAACCTATAATTTATCTTGAGAAAAATTGTTGCATGACTAGTAGTTTTAACTGGAACATAATATATGGGATTAGCCAATGTTTTGAAGGTCAGAATAAAACTAGAAATTGGCCGAGGGCCAGACTGGGGTCAGATCAGAATCAGCTGACGACTTGGCTTATGAACTGATGAAAAAGTTATTCTGAATCACAAACTCCAAACGATCAATGAAAGAGGCGTGATGCAAATAGGGGGGATGGGTTGGGTGGGCATCCTTATATAACAATGTTTCAGGGTTTGGGGGTTGGGGAGTTTTAGGGGATATTTTCCTTTTTAACTGATTTTAACTCCGAATTATTGTGGCAGCTGCATGTAGATGGATTTGGTAAGGAACCAGTTGAACTGGGGGATCTGACCAATTCCATTCTGAACCGGTGGGCTTGGTACAGAAGCAATTGCTGAGCCTGTTCAACGGTCAGTTCAAGAGGTTTAAGGGTCAAACAAGTCAAACCGCTCAGTTCTAATTTTGATTTAGCTGGTTTTAGAACACTGGGATTAACTCATCTATAAGTGCAGATAATGCAAAAAGATTCATCATAACAATTTCCTCCCCATTTTCTAGAGCATAATTTAAGGTTCAAGATAAATACTTTTCCTGTAGCTCTATTGTTATTGCAAAAATGGAACTATTTGAATGAGCCTACCAATCAATAACAATTGTGAAAAAATATAAGAGAAACATTTTAAGACATTTTTATTTGTTTTGTAGGAATGTTTGCTTTGGTGTGTTGCATAAGCAAGATACCATCTGCACTACAGGTGCCTACTTCTCATAGAAAATAATGTCTTATCTTAGATAATTTTAATAAAATTTGTATCACCTCAATCACTGTAATCTCCTCTGGTATTCAACAAGTGTTACTCACCACCACCTTGCTAGACTGTAGGGCAACCTTGAGTAAGAATAAACTACATAAATAAACATTCAACAATCAAGCGAAAGAACAAAATTCAATCCAAAGAGAAGCAAAGTTGAAAAACATTTGTGAATGAAATGAGCATTCCGAATCCTATCGTTACAAAATAGAGTAGTGCTCAGCCCAATAAACTCACCATGGACTCATATTTGTTTATAATATTATATCCATCATCACATAATGTTATTGTTTCTCTAAGTTGCACAGATATACAAATACAATGTCCAAAATAGATAAGGCAATTTTTTGGAATATGAGACAAATTCAGAAATCCATCATGAATTTTGTGTAGAATTTTCACTAGTTTTCAGCCACCGGTTTCAAGGTAAAATTTAACTCTGTTTATGACATTCTCAGAAAATAAAAGTGCTGGAAATAAACATGAAATTTTCGGAATTTAAAACACTGCTGAAACTACAATTTTTCACTGACAGAAAATAAACATCAGCACGCCATTCAACACACACAACACAAATATTTTCGGCCAATGGCCCTAGAAAAACCCAAAAGGGGAAAACCAGTCACACAGAGAGAGAGTTTTCATTATTTGCTTCATGAAAAATCAGACATTCATTTACAGTCAAAAACCAACTTATCTCAACCAACAGACTGTCTCGTTTTCTGTGCATATGCTGCCTTGATTTCTGTGCAATCATTTTCTTGAAAAACGTGCCAAAAACCAGCAACAACTCAGCCTCGATTTCTGTGCAGAATGAGCAATATTCTGCCCTTAGTTTTCGTGCCAAACACAGCAGAAAAACAGTACTGTACGGACAGCATTAAATACTGCCATACACCTCGAAAACTCTGCCTGAAAAATACAGTCAGCAACCTCAAAAATCGTGCCTGTCTTTTCCTCGATTTCTGTGCAGGAAATAACCTTGGAAATCGCACTGATCGTACAATACAGGTGCAATAAATGCTGCTGTACAGCTGCTCAAATTCAAGCCCACAATAAATGCAGTCTGTGCAACTCCTCGAAATTCATGCAAGCAGTAAAAGCAATCCTTACAACCTTGGGTTCTGTGCAGCAATAAATGGCTCCTCGAAAATAGTGCCCACCAAAATCTTCTCTAGCAGGCAGCCTCGATATTCGTGCCCAGTCTCTCTTTCTTCAGCTCTCTCCTTCAATATTCTCACAAGAATAAATGCATTTTTGCCTTTTCCTTGTTTTTTGCTTCTCAACCCTAGGTAGGTGAAGACGCATCTAATCCAATGGCTAAGAATGAATTAGATCGACGGTTGAAATTAAATGCTCATATTTTATTTCTAAAATATAGTAATTTCACTCACCCACTTAAATTTATCAAAAAACTGACTTTAATGCTCTAAAGTCAAATTAAATGTCACTTAAGTCGTTTAATGCAAGGTTCACTTTATTTCCCTTCACTAACTAAAGGCTAAAGTCACTTAGGGAAACACTTCCCTAGGTACAAAATTAACACTCCGTCTTACCGAGGAAGGTGTTCTGCACCACTCCCAACTTATCCTTGAAGAAGACAAACGTGCCCTGCCCCAAAGACTTCGTCAGAATGCCTGCTACCTATTCATCTGTGGAAATGTATTGAAGCGTAACTACCCCTCTCTGAACATAGTCTCGGATGAAATGATATTTGATCTCAATGTGCTTTGACCTATCATAGAAAACCGGATTCTCAAAGAGCTAGATGCAACTCTGATTGTCACATTAAATCACCGTAGGCCTAAGCTCCTGACCAAATAGATTCACCAACAACTTGCGAAGCCACAAGGCCTCGCAACTGGCCAATCTAGCCACCATATACTTAGCCTCACCAAAACTCAATGCAACGGATTTCTGCTTCCGACTGAACCACGACACTGCTGCTGAGCCCAAACTGAAACAACATCCGGAAGTGCTCTTCCGGTTTGCCATGCTGCCTGCCCAATCTGAGTCTGTATAGCCAACCAATTTGATCCCCTCAAACCTCCTATAGTCCAAACCAAAATCCATTGTCCCTGAAAGATAGCGCAACACATGTTTTGCAGCGACCCAATACACACTCCTAGGCTCAACCATGAACTAGCTAAGAGTGTTCACTGCAAAACACAAAATTGGCCAAGTGTTGACCAGATACATCAACGACCCAATAAGCTGACGATATAAAGTAGGATCCACCAACTCTCCCTCAAAAGCATGAAGCTTCTTCCAGTTGGTGATCATAGGTGTCGACATAGGCCTACAATCCTCCATCCTGAATCTCCACAAAATATCAACAACATACTTTCCCTGCCCCAGGAAAATATGTCCAGGCTCTTGCCAAACCTCCAATCCCAAGAAATAATGCATCAGCCCAATATCAGTCATCTTGTACTTTGCCGCAAGATCCTTCTTGCAAGTTGCAATGGGTCTCTCTCCCCCTGTGAATCAAAGTATTTTTTAAGGATTCTAATATTATACTTAAGTATAGTATTCTAGGCAATTGTTTTGGATTGAAAAAAACATGTTTATAGATAGGTAGGCGAATATTAAATATGAAACATAAAATTAACATTGAAATGTGTAAATTTTAGTGAATATTATGATAAAAAAAAATATTTTATGTAAATATAGGCGATATTAAAGACTAAAAATGACCAAATAGCAAATTTAATTTTTTTTTAAAACCCAAAAAATAGCCAATTGGTGAAATTTCGCCAGTAAAAATTACCCTGCCTGTGATAAATAAGTCATCAACATATAGCAGAAGAACAAGCATCTCCAACCATGATGAAGTAGAGATTTGGATCTGCTTCACTCTTCTGAAACCCCATGCTCAGCAAGTAAGAATCAATCCTGAAGTACCAAGCCCTTGGAGCTTGCTTCAGCCCATAAAGGGCCTTCTTCAACCTGCAAACATGAGACTATCTCTCATGTATCTCAAAGCCTTGGGGTTGCTCAATGTAAATCTCCTCCTGTATGATCCCATTGAGAAATGCAATCTTCACATCCATCTGATGGATCTTCCCACCCATTTCCGCTGCAATGGAGATCAAGCGCCTGATAGAAGTATACTGAGCAATCGACACAAAAGTCTACTCATAATCAATGCCCTCTACCTGTGAAAGCCCCTGCGCTACAAACCTGGCTTTGTACTTCTCCACACTCCCATCTGCCGCATGCTTCAGCTTGTAAAGCCAACGAGAAGTCACCACTGACTTCCACTCAGGTCTCGGAACTATCGCCCATACATCATTCTTCATGATGGAATGGTACTCATCCATCATGGCATCTCTCCATACCGAATGTTGGGAGGCCTCCTCAAAAGTAGAAGGCTCGGAATCTCGTGTACTAGCCACCAACAACATGCCCAATCTGTCAGGCTTCTTGATGGCCCTCACATCCTCCCTGGGTGCCACGAACTCCTGAGCTTCCTTCAAGGTATCTCGACCCCACTTAGGTGCCTTCGTCCTTGGAGGTTCCTCCCAGATTGGTCACTCATCATCTGAAGATCTACCAGAGGTGGAAACCCCAGTATCTCATGAATCGGAAGCTGGTGTACCCTATAATCCTGATCCCGATCCCCTGTAAGGTGTACCTGTAATAGTAGACCCATCACTTGTCCCTGAAGACCCCACTGGCCTAACCACTAAACCTGGTGAACCTGTGCCAACACTCTGCGGTCCTGTAACCCCAAAAACCTATGATCCTGACTACTGCGTAGATGGAACCTGTGAAACAACTTGAGGTGCAGGGACCTATTTCCCTCCTTGCTCTGACTCTCTCGACTTCCTGAATGCCTGCTCCTCCTCAAACTTCACATCCCTTCTCACCACCACTTTCCTTTGAGAGGGAACGTAAATACGGAAGGCCTCCGCAGTCTCATCATAGCCCACAAAGATGCCATTCTCTGCAGTGGGCTCCAACTTTGTCGTCTTCTCTGAAGGGACATGAGAGTAAGTCAGACTACCAAATATCCGAAAATGGCCAACTTCAGGCTTCTTTCTTGAAAAGCACTCCTCAGGTGTCATATTCCCCGTTGCCCGATGGGGACTCCTGTTCTGAAGATATACAACGGTGCTGCAAGCCTCAGCCCAGAGAAAGAAAGGAAGTGACTGGTCATGTAACATAGCAGGGGTTGCTCCAACAATGGACCTATTCTTCCTCTCTGCTACTCCATTCTGCTCTGGAGTATACAGAACTGTCAATTGTCTCATGATGCCCTCCTGTCTGCAAAATCCATCAAACTCCTTGGAGGTATACTCACCCCCGTTATCCGAACTCAAGACTTGGATCTTCCTCCCTGTTTGGTTCTCCATAAGAGCTTTAAACTCTTGGAACCTCTGCAAGACTTCCTCGAACTTCTTGCTCTTCAGAAAGTAGATCCAAGTCTTCCTGGAATGGTCATCAATGAATGTCACATAATACTTGTATCCTCTCAAGGACACAGAAGACATAGGTCCGCATAAGTCTGAATGTATCAAGTCAAGAATATCTGCTGACCTGCTATCACTGCTCGGAAAAGCAGTCTTGGTGTACTTTCCCAAAGCACACCCCCTGCACACATCACTTTTCCCTATGTTGAACTCTGGTAATCCTGTAACCATGTGTCTCAACAACCCCAAGGCTGGATGATGCAAGTGAGCCATCCTCCTATGCCAAAGCTCAATGCCGCTGCTATGCGCTAAAGCATGCTGCGGCTGAAACAAGAGCCTATACAGTTTCCCACATCTCACTCCAATGGCAACTGAAGCAGATGGTCCTACAGTCTTGAGAGACATATGCACATGCCCATCTAGGAAAGACACCCCAAGACCCTGATCCTCGATCATGGAAACTGACACTAGGTTCTTCTTCAGCCCAGGTACATACAATACCTCCCGCAATACCATGGGACTCATGGACTCCCTCTGAAATGTAATGGTCCCACGTCCAATTGCATTGACTACTGAGTCATCTCCCAACACAACCTCCACATCTATATCTATCTGTGAAAGCTCGAAGAACATCTCACGAGCACACGTCATGTGACTCGAGGCTCCGCTATCTATGTACCAAGTGCTGAAAGTAGATGCACTGTAAGAATGGTCTATCACACAGGAGAACTCCCTCTGTCTGTCAACATCCGCACTGGAGAATGGATGCTCTCTCTCTCTCAATATGATCAGTGCATAGTGAAAACTCACTCTGAAATCAGGCTGCAAAATCATCGATCTCAGCTGAAGCAGCTGTCTGTTGCTGTCTTGTTCGAACACGCAGCAACATAGTGTCCCATCTTGTGACATGCAAAGCACTTCATAGTGCTCATATCCTTCTTCTGCCCATCTTGCTGCTGCTTGCCCCACCCTTCTTGGAACCCTTCTTGCTCTTCATCTTCCACTTCACAATCAATGCCACATCCTCCTCATCTCCCCTACTAGTTGAACCATTGCACTGCAAGAAACCCCTCCGAGTCTCATTCTGAACACAGTCATCACATACTCTGTCCCAAGATGGCAAGTTCTCTCTGGCCACCAACCCCTGAACAAACACAGCCCAAGGTGCAGTCACCCCATTCAGGGCTGTCCGCACTAACTCAAGACCAATAATCACGACCCCAATAGCTACAAGCTCATCTCTCACCTTAGAGATCCTAGTAAGATAAGTCATACACATCTCACCTTTGACCATCTTGATGTTCTTCAACTTCTCTCTAAGCACCATCTTCCTGTTTTCATTAGTACTCTGAAACAACCCAGTCAAAGCACTCCACATCTCATGTGCATAATCCTTCCCGAAAATGTGAGGAATAACGTGATCTTTAAAAGCATCCAAAATAATCCTCATGGCTTTAATTTCCTTCTTCACAAAGGCTACATGTGCTACTGCATCAGTGGTAGCACTTGGAATGACAACGGGGTGAGCAATAGTGTTGTTAACTGCCTCATCCCACAACTCATTCTCTCTCAACAAAAGGACTATCCTAGCCTTCCATGAGACAAAATTCCCTGCCCCATCTAGTCTGTCTTCACTTCTCAACCCAACGGAAGTCATTTTTCCCAAAGAACAAGTTTCAGCATAATGTACTACTGTCACAAAATTTTCTCTGAATTTTGGAAATGACTGTTTCTCTGCTAAAATTAAGTTTTCTGCCCAACTCGACTCTCATACCATGTAGATTTTTCACTAGTTTTCAGCCACCGATTTCAAGGTAAAGTTTAACTCTGTTTATGACATTCTCAGAAAATAAAAGCGCTGGAAATAAACATGAAATTTTCAGACTTTAAAACACTACTGAAACTACAATTTTTCACTGACAGAAAATAAACATCAGCACGCCATTCAACACACAGAACACAAATATTTCCGACCAATGGCCGTAGAAAAACCCACAAGGGGAAAACCAGTTAATGAGAGAGAGTTTTTATTATTTGCTTCAAGAAAAATCAAACATTCATTTACAGTAAAAAACCAACTTATCTCAACCAATACACTGTCTTGTTTTCCGTGCATATGCTGCCTCGATTTTTTTGCAATCTTTTTCTCAAAAAACGTGCCAAAAACTAGCAACAACTCGGCCTCGATTTTTGTGCAGAATGAGCAATATTCTGCCCTCGGTTTTGATGCCAAATACAACAGAAAAACCGTACTGTATAGACAACATTAAAAGATGTCGTACACCTCGAAAACTGTGCCTGAAAAATACAGTCAGCAACCTCAAAAATCGTGCCTGTCTTTTCCTTGATTTCTGTGCAGGAAATAACCTTGGAAATTGTGCCCAGACCATATAGTATGGATGCAATAAATGTTGTCGTACAACTTCTTGAAATTCGAGCCCACAATAAATGCAATCCGTACAACTCGAAATTCATGCAAACAGTAAAAGCAGTCTGTACAACCTCGGGTTCCATGCAGCAATAAATGGCTCCTCGAAAATTGTGCCCACCAAAATCTTCTCTAGCAGGCTACCTCGATATTCATGCCCAAACTCTCCTTCTTCAGTTCTCTCCTTTAATCTTCTCACAAGAATAAATGCATTTTTGCCTTTTCCTTGCTTTTTGCTTCTCAACTCTGGGTAGGTGAAGAGGCATCTAATCCCATGGCTAAGAATGAATTAGATCGACGGTTGAAATGAAATGCTCATATTTTATTTCTAAAATATTAATTTCACTCACCCACTTAAATTTATCAAAAACTGACTTTAATGCTCTAAAGTCAAATTAAAAGTCACTTAAGTCAAATTAAATGTCACTTAAGTCAATTAATGCAAGGTTCACTTTATTTCCCTTCACTAAGTGACTAAAGGCTAAAGTCAGTTAGGGAAACACTTCCCTAGGTACAAAATTAACATTTTGGATTTGGAAATAAATCCAAAAAGAGAGTAATAATTAATATTAGAGATCTATGATAATTGATATGTAAACATAATAAACAAAATAAGTGTCATCACTCTACATAGGACGATAGTCTATCTATAGTATATTCTGAATTTTACAGATCATATTCATTAAAAATTAGAAATTCAAATTAAATATCATCAAAAGTATTTTTATCTGTGCACCGAAACTCCCACATCATTACTATCCTCTTGAGGGTTAGGATTGTTGCTTGAACACTCAGAGTTGTCATGTCCACTTGAAAAGGCTCTTGTCAATGCCACATCATTAAGAAAACTCAAGCAAGCCATGTCATTCTATGACATCTCCAAGTTGGGTAACTCTGGGCCCACATCCCATAATTTAGTGGGCTTCAGTTTGTATTCATCTATCATAAGCAACAAAAGGAGAAGGTTGGAATGAAGAAATACAAGCTCATTAGCCTTCTTTAAGTCTGATTGATTTTTGATAAGTTGGATGTATGAAGACATGTACTACATTTCTTAAAGTAGCTCTACACACCTTTCAATTGTTTGTGATGGCATTGACAAAATATTCTACCTCCATTGATTCAATTGCATCAATTAGAATGTTAGCAATGAACTGTGCATCTTTTTCATCTCCTTGGCGATCAATTGCTTGGAAAAACTTGCCCATTTAGGGCTCTTAGCAATTACATTAATCAGGAACCCATTCCTCTTATCACCTATCCATAGAAATGATGGATACCCCGAAAATTCACTATGAATCTTGGATCATTGCTAATTCATGCTCCATAAGTATCTTGTCATTTGTCATCGTTGTAGTTAAGACATTCTCATAACCACAGCCCTTGTACCCTTTTGGGGCTTCATTAACCCCTTTAATTATATCTAGACTCTTAACAACTCTAGCAACCAGATATATTAAATTGCTAGGACTTAAGAGCTTAGATCTTGTTTTCAAAACTTGTTATTCAGATTAAACATGCAAAAATTCCACCAGAATAACAACAATAAAAATTTGAAAGATATAATTGAAATAAAGCCAGTCTTTAATCTAGGCTGATGAGTTGCTATGCAATGCCATTAAAACATACTTGGAAGCAAATTATAAATGAAGATCTTGCTAGCTTTTTAATAGATCTAGGGTTTCAAGATATAAAAAACCATATTTTATTCTAGAAAATTCAAGATCTTTTTCAAATGATAAATCTGAGCATGAAGTAGTAAATAGAAGAATTTAAAAAAAAAATTATGTGGAAGAAAAAGTTGGGAAGATCATGCCATCAAATTAGTTTAGTACACTAATGTCATGGTAGAAGAGAATTGGAGCAAATGGAGTCAAGGGAATTGAAGGGGCTCTATAAAGTGGTTAAGCACCCACCAAGAGGAGGAGCAAAGTCAATCCAAATGTGTGGCTTCCATGTAGATAACCTGAGCGAGTAAGTGAACCAGTGACGCTACCAAGAATTGTAAGGGCTAACGGCTGGATGCTATCCTACATTGAAAGGCATTATGGCTAGACAAAGGCAATCTCGGTTAGTAAGCAACCCTACCTCCAAGAGCTTAAAGGATGGATGCTACTCAACATGTAAAGACAGCAGTCCTGTATGCTACCTAAAAATTAAGGGCTTTAAGCAGTCGTGTATGCTACCTCGCTAAACATGTACATCTCTCCGAACATTTGATGGCTAGTATAAAACTGTCTGGGTACGTGTATGCCTCTCCTCTCCTACCATGAGGGTGGGTATGTCATTCATTCCTCTCTGAACATTCGATGATAGGTTCAAACAGTAACCATACGTATTTGGATGTCCTCAACTTGAAGGATGGATGTCTTGATGTAGTCTGAACACATTTAGCTAACTGTAATGGGATGTCTACTAATTCGATGACAACTATTGTATAAAACAGTATGTAGAAGGAACCTTTCAAAACTGTAAGGGTATGGATGTAAGAAACCTTTTGTTTGTCTTTCTGCGCTCACCTTGTCTGAAACGCTCAGCAAACGATAATTTTATGTCAGTCTTCAAATCTCACCAAACATGTAAACCCTAGCTCAAAATGAAACTACAACAATAAGGGTTATCAAGATCAATGTTGAAAAGTCAGCATCGACAAAAAGTCGGCAAGGGTCCCGAATACAACTTCTCGACAACCTAGGTGAAAAAATTGGGAAAAAACCGACAAAAGTCAGCAAACATTCAAAAATACAAAATACATCCATTTTTTCAGAATTTTAAACATATAAAGCAACAATAACATCAAATAAACACATTGGAACATAAATATGGAGAAAGCACTAATATATATTATCATCATGCAGTCATGCCAAATGTAAAATGATACATCAAAGTCGATACCGAATCCTGAAATATCATAGTTGTCCAATCAAGGACTCAAAAGTGGATAACCAATACAAAATAACATCACATATATAAATGTATCTGAGGAAAACTAGCATCTAGCTATCTAATATCAATGCCCTCTTCCCGAATTCCCTTTTTACTTATCAAATGTTTCTTGTTTTCATTATATCTTTACTTCGCAATTTATTCTATTTTCCATTCATACTTCATATTTTTCCCTACTCCAATGATTAGGTTTATATAAGGTTTTCATAAATGCTCTTTATTGTCCCTCCATCTTATGACTTAAACCTAATTTTTGAAAGGTACATTTCACTGATTTGGTTGTCAGCCATTCAATGTATTTCTTGTTTTGTATTGGTGATAAATCATAGATGTATTTTTCACTCCTCCCAAATTCAATTTCCGACATGAGCCTCACATTTAGCCCCAACTCATCTACTACTTGAAACATTGCTCTTTTTTTCCTACAATGTGTTATGATGATCACTGAAAATATGTTTGCTCGAAAAATTCCCTAATAGTGAGAAAAAGTAATTCAATTACCCTTGTGATCTTTGATAAATGGATACATATTTTGTATAGCTTATCCTTGCATGGTTTAATCTTAAAAACAAAGTTTTGAAACATTTATAGGGTAGAGGAAAGGTGTTAGTATACAACAAAATGGCTAAAATGAATATTTTTGGGAAAATTAGCCATTTTAGATATTTTAGCCAAAATGGGGACTTTTTGAAAAAAGTCGAGACTTGCCATTTTATAGCCATTTTAGTCAAATTGGCGACTTTATGGAAAAAGTCGCAATTGATATCCTATCCTCGTTTTGATAATATGTTTGCGGTTTATGTGTTTCAAGTGTGTTTGAGATAAAATAAACTTTGCATGCAAAATAAGTGTCGTGCCAAAAAGCCTTGAAATATAGAAAAGCTAGAGATAAAATAGGAAATATGAATCAGCTAGATTTGAGTAACATACCAATAATTATAGCTGTGTAGAATCTTCAGTATACAAAAGACATACATGCCATGTGTTGCCAACTCTTTTGTACCATAGTTGGATTACCTAAGGAGCCGCCAGTTGACAAACATGACCAATGTTTGATTCCAGTGTATCAGATGATCTGCCTTTGTGTCTAGCCAGTTTTGGCTAGTCAGTTTTTTATTTTGAATAATTTTGACCATGGCCCCGCGGGGTTTGTAATAAAATGTGCTAGTAGGGTGTTTTGAGTGGTTCAATCTCCTAAGACGTAGAATTTCAACTAAGGTATTCCAGGGAGTTTTTTGCCCTTGACAATTATGCTTTGCCTATAGCCGAGTATAAAAGATGAGGTTTTCTCCTGCTTCCTCCAAAGCTGGAATGCCCGATTTTGAATTCTGGGCCTTGGGGGGTTATAAGAGCTCAACTAAGTGTATATAAACCTACTAGGCATTATTAGAATAGAGCATGGTCATGTCCTAAGTCACTAGGACCCTCAAAAAAAAAATTGAAAAATTTTACTGGACGCGTTAAAAAATTATTTTTTAATTTTTTAATTTTTTTCCTAAGTCTTTAATTAAATTTTTCCATAGTTTAAATGGAAAAATTCAATTTGTAATAAGTTAGTCATCCAGAACCCAATTTCAGTGATTGAAGGCTCTAACCTTAAGCCAAATATCATTCTTGATCAGCCAGCCAGTCAGATCATCATTCAGCCACATAACGCATATTTTCTCAAAAAAGTTAGTTTTGGGGAAAATATTGATTAATTAATAAAAAATGATTATTTTGAAGAAAATCCAAATCTCTCCAAATTAATCCGAATTCAGCGAAATGAAATGCAAAATGACATGGCAATGGGCATTTATGATGATTGGAGTTAACAAGAGGTAGCTTCAGTCAGCATTTAGTGAGTATTCATGACACCTTTACTTAGCAAATTCACCCTCTTCAGCTGGCTCACGAATTGGATGAGGTGGAGAGTATGTATTGGCTTGATGTTTTGATTGAGGCAAGACTGGCTCTTGCACTGATGATTACTAGGTAGTGGCTCCTCCATACCTAGCATATGGCTCCTCCAAACCTAGCAGGTGGTGCCTCTTCAATGCTCATGCCCTCATCATCTAGCTCACGCCCCTCTCTCCTCAAGAGGGCGTCTTCACATGTGTGGCTTCCTCATCTGCTTGTTTTCGGTGTTTAGGGTTGGAGTGGGGGCACCTTGCCTAGGTGGAGGCCTCCCCTCACTCTTAGCTCATCCTCTTCAGGTCTGGGCTCTCAGTTAGCTGCCAAGCCGGTTAGGTCAGGGTTTTTGGTTTTAGGGTTTTGGGTCTTCTCTCATTGTATAAATAGAGGCTCCTTTAGCTCTATTCGGATGGAACTTTTGTGCTGGAGTTACTCTGTAAAAATTGCATTAAGCTTTGCTTACATTTGATTAATAAGATTTTCGACTTTGGAGGTCCATCTCTCTTTGCATGTGGTGAATGCTCTATGGTTGAAGTGATACTGTTTCTAAACCCTCTACTCTTTTTTACTTGAATGAGATCTATTTGTGTGTTAAGCTCAAGAGGGCCACTATTGGCACAGTAGAGTAGCTGTTTGTAGTTTCAATTCAGTTATTTATGCAAAGTAGGTTCTAATCTTGATGAATATGAGTAGTTAGTTACACGTAGTATTGATCTCAATTGAATTTCTTTGCATACTTTTCATATATATGATCTCACTTGTATTTGAGTTTTGGTATTAGCAGGTCACAGGTTGAAGAAGGGTGCGAGTTTAGCTACATCAAGCCCAAGCTTCAAGGAACCTGTCTTTTAACATATTGTGATTACAGGGCCTACAAGATCGGTCTCTTCCCATTCGAAAGAAAGTCGGAGTCTTCCTCCATCTCTTGTGTTCCATCCACAAGAAACTTCTTTCTCTACCCTTCTTTAATTTTTGTACTTGCTCATAAAATAGATCCAAGTTTCAAATATTTATTATTTTAGATTTGTTTTTAGGGCCTTTGATAGATCTAGCTTCCTTCATTAGATCTAGGGAAAAATTTTATACTTTGCATGTGAAAATTCAAAAAAATTCTAAGTAAAAAAATTTTCCAAAATTTAAATTTTTTTTTTTTTTTGCATGGTCTTTCCTACCAAATTTTAACAATATATGCTTGCTGATTTTTTACTTCTGTGACAAGTATAGCAGAAACGCTGGCGAAATTTTGAAGAATCAAGCCCTAAAAAACCACAAATTCCCTCTTCTTCTTTTCCCCTTCTGCAGATTGCTCCAAAGGCCTTCCAAGAGTAAATAAAGAAGCAAAAAAGGCAGCAAAAGGAAAGCATTGTAACCAAATTAATAAAGAGCAAGTGGGATTACGTCTCCCACACCCCTCTTCCTCCATTTGGGGGAAGCTTGTATCATCTCCCCATTTTCATGCTTTGCTTCATGTTTTGCTAAACGTAGGATAGAATAGTTCATAATCTTTAGAAGTTTATCTTTTCATTAAAGTTAGATAGTTATTTGCTGATTAGTTTATCATTCATGAAAAATAAAGTAAAAGTGTTTCTTTGATTATTTACTTGGCTAATGCATAGTTTCGTTACTTTTTGATAGAATTTTACTTACCCACTTGCTTTCCCGATTGGGCCCTAAAAAGCCTGAAAGAGACTCTTGGGTAGTTTAGATCTTGATGTTTCTTTTAATTTTAATAAATTAATTAAGTCTCTTGAACTTGCAGTAACACAAGTCAAGAGCACTCTCTATCGAAGAGCATTGTTAGAACTGCATATCCTTGCGTTAGGAATTTAGCTTAGATAAGTCTCTTGAACCTTTGTCATAAGACCAGGTCAAGAGCGCTCTCTGTCGGAGAGTCTTAATTAATTAACTTAATAAAATTTACAACGCACACCCCCATAATTAATTAACTTCGTTTTCTCCTTGTCGGAGTATGCCTTGACCGACTTCAAAATCGGAGTACCCAGAAATGGCATTAGATTTCTAATCTTGCAAAAGAAACATAATAAAATTTAAACCCCATAACAAACACATTAGCGTTCTAGGGAATTTTCCTAAGTTCTTCTTAGTAGAGGCACTGGAACTCCCCGCTATCTAAGCTTCTCAGCTAGCTGGTCAATCTTCGCGATACCAGCCTGGGATACTGGGCGGGCTGTCATGTCTTCAACAGATTAAACTTGGAATATTCTCCCGGCTTTTGACGAACCTTCGTTGACACCATAAGCAAGATCACTTTAAATCCTTAAAAATATACCAAGAGCACTTACACAACCTAATATTCACTAGTTTTATTTCAAGACTTGCTGTTAATTTCTTTACGCATTTCAGTATTTTGACTCCATAAGGCACTGGTTTTTTAATCTGCATAATTGTTATATTTGGATCAATTGTCTTTGGCCTTTTTAATTTCTATCTGTGAATGCATATTTATGAAGTCTTGAATTATTGTGTATCTTTTAATCTCTTGTTAGCAACGTGGATTGCTTTGATTTATGTGTCAAACTCATAATAAATAAACACATTTAATTACAATAACTCCTAAACAACACCCGCCCGCATCCGTAACCATTAAAACACTTTAACAACTTAAGAGCCATAGAAACTCTTTTGTAGGGATTACCCCCCTTGGCTTCATTAGGAGCTAGCCTAAACAAAGGAGCTAGAAGTAGGTGACAGTACCTAGCTCTGTGCTTGCCCCCAAGGTCACACCTCTCCCACTTTCCTAAGTGAGGAGACAACTTTTGGAAAGTTCATGTTGCTCGTGTGCAATCGGCAGACATCTTTTGGCACCGTTGCCGAGGACAAATTTTTTGTTCCTGGACGACTTTAGTTTTTTCTAGTTTTAACCTTTTTTGATAGATTTTTCAGTTTAATCAACTCAATGATATTAGACTTGAAATCCATCTGGTGACTCCACTATCTTTAATTTTACCAAGGTATTCAACCAGAAGAAACTCTGAAGGTTTACTTAGGTTTATCCCTGAGCCTAAAAAGGTTTATAGGAGAAGACTAAATAAACTTGCTTCTCGTAGGATCCTTGAGGATCTTGGATCTTAGTCTTTATCAGATATCCATAGTTTATTTCTAGAAACTAATTCTCAAATAAACACTAATACCTATGTTTTCGACATAATGGGTGAGTATTTTACTCAACTCGACTTCTCTCAGATACCAGGTCAACCCCACCGTCTTCCAGACAAAGCTGTCGAGAAGCTCCCGATGTATATCAGCACTGATGCCACTACCTTCGCCATGCACCTGTAATATCCCAAATCCCGATATTTTCTATTTCTATGCAAATATTCTGATACAACAGGGCATGCAAACTGCCATGCAAAAATCCCTATTTTATAGCAAAAACTAGGGTTAGGGTTTGTGAGATAGAATGAACACTTACCACTGATAAGCTGGCTAGACTGCTCTTGAGAGGGTATGCAAGCATCAAGAACTGAATCGAAGATGGACTAATATCTTCCGCTTCCAGTGAAACCCCAGCAGCAAGAACCCCCAATCAGATATGGGTGACGTTTTCAGTGAGGGAGGTGTCCGATGAAGCTGCCGATTTGCAGGACTGATAGCCTTCCTGTGCCGGAGAGAATGCCTGGTACATGCGGAGTTTCTGAGGTCTCTAGGCAAGCTAGCGAATTGATCCAAAGAGGCAGCTGCTCACGCCCCCTTGATCCCGGAATCATTGATAACTGCTCTGGATGAGCACGGTCGGATCTGATAATCACCAGATGCCGATCTAGGATGTTGATGATGAGAATGGTGCCTGAGTTTCAAAGCAAAACTGAGATCTGAAGACCCAGCAACTGATTAGGGCTTTTTGGCTGAAACCCCCCCCCCTTACGGCTGCACACGTGTCCCTGCAACGATCTATACCATATACTGGATAACTTATGAATGAATGTAAGAGCAAATGGTGAACCTGTATGGCTTACCCTGAATGAGACTAGGGCAGATGTTTCACTGCCGAAATCCCGCTAGCTGAAGACTCCGTCTCCAACCCCAACTGTTGTGCAGCACGCTATGCTGCTATCCAATCGCTCCCAAAATAATAATTATCAAAAGTGAAGTCTCATTTCGCTTTATCCCTCTTTTATAACTTTCAACTGTGAAAACCCTAATCTTTGACCTAATTAGGTCACTTTATCTTCTAATTTGCAGTTGACTTGCATGCATGCGGATGGAGACTTAATGAGTGCATGCATCATTAAATAATGCTTGGATGGCATGCATGGAGGTGGCCTTTGGCCTCGATGGCCCTTCTTGACCTAATGATGATGCCCTAGATTTTCTATGGATGGCACCAGTCCTTAGATGATTCCCTAGCTGTCAATAACCGCTCGAACCCACAGGAATCACATAGGTTAGCGATTTTGGGCTTCAAGGCCTAATTGGAAGAGGACATTACAGTCCTCCCCGTTTGAGATTGCTTGTCCTCAAGCAACTTCAAACTGGGATGCTGCAATACCTATTCACCTTCCCACGTGGCATCCTCTGGCGGTAGTTCTTTCCATTGAACCAAGTATTCTCTGATTACCCTGTTCCTGAGCTTCCTTTCTCTAGTCTGTATAATCCGTTCGGGTATCAGTATCAGCAGTCCTTCATCATCTAAAGGAGGCAATTCTGTAGATGGAGCAATGTGTTGCCCAAGGGTCTTCTTCAGATTAGATACATGGAACACATTGTGAATTTTGCTTTCCAGTGGAAGTTCTAGTTCATATGCCACCTCTCCCACCTTCCTGATTATTCAGTATGGTCCATAGAAGCGGGGTTTTAACTTCTCTGATCCTTTCTTCTTAAGTGAGGACTGTCTGTAAGGTTGGAGCCTTAAGTATACCAAATCCCCTACCTCAAAGCTCCGCTCAATCCTGTGTTTGTCGGCATACAACTTCTGTTGATTCTGGGTTGTTTGTAAATTTTCCTTCAATATTTTCAGAATGTTTTGACTATCCTGTATCCAATCCTTAGCCTTGGGAGCCCTACTATCTCCAAATGTCAAATCTGCATAGCCCAAGGCCTCATAACCGTATAATGCCTTAAAAGGAGTCATCCTAATAGACATGTGATAGGTAGTATTGTAGCAATACTCCCCTAGGTGTAGCCATTTGATCCAAGTTCACTGTTGTCCTGCTACATAGTTTCTTAAATATCCTTCGATCCACTTGTTGACTATTTCCGTTTGTCCATCACTCTGGGGATGATAACTCGTACTAGTAGCCAGTTCGGTCTCCACCAATCTGAACAGTTCCTGCCAGAAGGCACCTGTGAATCTGCTATCCCGATCACTGACAATGGTCTTAGGTAACCCGTGTAACCTGAAGACTTCCCTGAAAAATAACTCAGCTACTTGAGCTGCCGAGTAGTCTGATGATATCGAAAAGAAATGTGCAAACTTGGTTAGTCTGTCAACTACTACATATAAACAATCTCGCCCTTGGACTTTGGGCAATCCTGAAATAAGGTCAATGGAGATGCTTTCCCACTTCTGTTCTGGAATCGGTAGTGGCTGGAGTAACCCTGCTGGATGGGTGTTCTCAATCTTGATCTGCTGACAGATGCCACATTCCCGTACATGCTGCATAATTTCCCCCTTGAGGCCCTTCCATGAGAACCTCTCTCGGATCTGCCTGTAGATCTTTAAGAAACCTTGATGCCCTGATAAAGGAGAATCATGGGCTGCCTGAATGATCCTTTTCCTCAATGTGGATTCTGGGACAAGGTATATTCTGTTTTTGTAATAGATGATGTCGTCAACAATCCTGTACTTGTCATCCTGAATTTGCTCGTCCTATAATTCGCAAGCGAATTTATTTTTGGAGTATTCTACCAAGAGAAGTGCCCTCCAATCTGTGGATATACTACTGAGAGATAATGAGGCGGGACGCCTGGATAATGCATCAGCTACTACATTATTCTTACCTTTTACATACTCGATCTCAAAATCATAGGCTTGTACTTTGCTGATCCATTTCTGCTGTCGCTCATTCAGTTCCTTCTGCTCCAAGAAATACTTGAGGCTGTTATGATCGGTTTTGATTTTGAACTTACTGCCCACCAAGTACTGTCTGAATTTTGTGAGAGCATGTAAGATGGCTAGCATCTCTTTGTCATATATGGAGTAATGGCGCTCGTAGTTCTTCAGTTTATGGCTCTCAAATGCAATAGGGTGATGATTTTGCATCAACACTGCTCCTAACCCTTCGCCTGAGGCATCACACTCTACTACAAAGGGTTGTGAGAAGTCTAGTAATGCTAAAACTGGACAGGAACTCATAATAACCTTCATCTCCTCTAAAGTTTTCTGTGCTAAGTCTGTCCAAGTGAACGCTCCCTTCTTGGTGAGATCTGCGAGGGGTGCTACAAATTGGGAGAATCCCTTAACATACCGTCAGTAATAAGTGCACAGACCTAAGAAACCTCTCAATTCGGTAACTGCTTTTGGCGCGGGCCAATCTCTGATAGCTCGGATTTTCTCCATATCAACCTGTACTCCTTCTGCATTGATTATGTGTCGTAAGTACAACATTTCCTTCATGCCAAACTCACACTTGGACATTTTCGCATAAAGCGAATGTTCTTCTAAAATACTCAATACTTCGTCCAGGTGTTTCAAATGCTCTTCCCATGTTTTGCTGTAAATCAAGATGTCATCAAAGAATACGAGCAAAAACTTACGTAGCTGTGCTCTAAAGGTATGGTTCATGCATGACTGAAAAGTGGTTGGAGCATTGGTAAGTCCAAAGGGCATGACCAAAAACTCATAGTGACCATAGTGACAGTGAAAAGCTGTTTTTGAGATGTCCTGGTCCCTTACCCTGATCTGATGGTATCCCGAGCGAAGATCAATCTTGGAGAAGTATTGAGCTCCCCGAAGCTCATCCATGAGTTCGTCAATTCTGGGAATGGGATACTTGTTCTTAATGGTCTTTTTGTTGAGTGCTCGATAATCGATGCACATTCGCGGTGTACCGTCCTTCTTTTTTACCAGTACTACTGAGGATGCGAAGGGGCTAGAACTGGGCCGAATATATCCAAGCTCCAGTAATTCTTTGATTGTTTTCTCAATCTCATCCTTGTATCTTTTGGGATGCCTGTAAGGAGTGGTGATGACTACTTGTGTCCCCTCCTCTAGCTCAATGATGTGTTCAAAACCTTGGTCTGGTGGTCTACCTGATGGAAGGTCCCGAAAAACCTTTTCATGTTTCTGTAGCAAGGTTTGAATGTCACTTGGGTGTTGTGTGCTGGTCTCTGGGGGTTTCCTGAAGGTGACCAAACATTCTGCAGCCCATTCTATATCATCTTGTCGGAGTACTGCCTCCATTCTTTATGACGAGACCGGTTTTGGGGGATAAGTGTTCATGCCCCTCAAAACTACCCGTTTGTCATCTGGCCCCTGGAATTCCATTTCCATTGCCCTGTAATCTGTAGTGTATTTCCCTATGGAATAAAGCCACTGAACACCCAATGCTACATGAGTATCCGATACATCCGCTACGTAGAAGGAATCTGTCATCTGATAGTTTCCTAAGGTGACATTCAATTTTGTGATCCATTAGTTGCACTCCATGCTGGAGTTCTCGGCTACTGCTACAGTGAATCCTTCAAACTTCTCGGTCTGAATACCTCTCTTGGCTACCCAAGTGGAGTCAATGAAATTGTGGGTGGCTCCCCCATCAATCAATACTCCTACTCTGTGACCCTGTACTACTCCCCTAACCCTGAGAGTATGGAATCTTGGTACTCCAGATAATGTAGCAATGACTCCCTCTGGTGTATCACCCTGGTGTGATTCCTCCTCAGCTGCCCGTAGTTCTTCTGTGGCTTCCTGCTCATAGTCGTCCTCATCACTGTTTGAATATACCTCAATGTAGTGAGCCTTCGCCTTCCCTGCACACCTGTGTCCTGGTACCCATGGTTCCTGACAGGTGAAGCATAGTTTCTTCCTTCTCAAATCTTTCCTAGTGTCCTCGTCTAACCAGGTTTTCTTGGGCACATCCTGCTGGAAAGGTTTCCTGTCCTTGTCCCTAACAAGAAAATTGGTTTTCAGCGGGAACTTGTTTTTGGGGACTGAATCCTGAAGATCTCTTGCTCTGCTAATGGCATCCTACAGAGTGAGGGATTTGTAGGCTTTCACCCATCCCCGTAGTGGCTCTGTGAGGGACTCAGTGAATAACATAGTCAATCTGCTCTCTGACACATCTGTTACCATGACTGCTATCCTCTAAAATTATGAGATGAAAGCTTCTGCACTACCGGTCTGTTTGAGTTGAGCCAACTCCCTGAAATGTATCTCTGGATCCTTTCTGTCAAACCTCTCTATGAGCTTCTGAGTGAACTCACTGTAGGAATGTATGGTGTTGTGACCCAATGTCACCAATCCGTGGTACCACCACTCATGAGCTTCTCCGTCCAGGTGAAGTGTAGCCAATTTAATGGCATCTGTCTCTGTCATGGGGTTGAGTTGGAAATAGGTATCCAACTTTTGAACCCATATCCTCGTTGATCCTCCGTAAGTCCCATCAAAGTTTGGGATGGTCAACCTGCCCAAGGTCTTCTGCAACTCATAGCTGTGATTGAAACCCTTGTTGAAATTCCTGGGCCTGTTCCTACTCTTCATGTTGCAGAAATCTGAAAAAGACATGGAAGCATGAAACTCATCCCCTAAGTCTCTATACTCCTGTAAATACGCCCCAAAAAGCTCGCTAGGTTCTACCTGCATGACCGGGCCCCCTACTGTATCTGCCAAGAAGTGAGGCATGGTAGGCCTATTAGAAGGTCTGTTGTATATGTGCGGAGTATTTTGAATGTTAGTGTACGCTATATTTCCACTGCTGCTTGTAGATCCCCGATCTACCGGTGAGGGAGGTGTACTATTGATACCTGTTTCCGGTTTCGCCGATCGTCTGTTGATTGCATTGAGTACATCTTTTTGTCCTTTGGCTAAGTCTTGCAATGCAGAGACCAAGCTACGAAACTCCATCCGATCCTCTTCTTCTCCCGTTCCTTTTCCCCTATCCGAGTGTATACCTGTTTGTTCCATATCTGAACTGGTATCTTCTAGTTGGATATCCTCAAATTCCCCTGTGTATCTACTTTTCCTCCTCCTATAGGTTACAAAAGGGTCTCCTTCTGTATTCATCTAAGTTTCATTTCTTAAGCCCACAGCTGGCCAAGAAGATAGCTCTGATACCACTGTAATATCCCAAATCCTGATATTTTCTATTTCTATGCAAATATTCTGATACAACAGGGCATGCAAACTGCCAAATAAAAATCCCTATTTTATAGCAAAAATTAGGGTTAGGGTTTGTGAGATAGAATGAACACTTACCACTGATAAGCTGGCTGGACTGCTCCTGAGAGAGTATGCAAGCATAAAGAACTAAATCGAAGATGCACTGATATCTTCCACTTCCGGTGAAACCCCAGCAGCAAGAACCCCCGATTAGATAAGGGTGACGTTTTCAATGAGGGAGGTGTCTGATGAAGCTGCCGATTTGCAGGACTGATAGCCTTCCTGTGCCGGAGAGAATGCCTGGTACATGCGGAATTTCTGAGGTCTCTAGGGAGGCTAGCGAATTGATCCAGAGAGGCAGCTGCTCACGCCCCCTTGATCCCAGAATCGCCGATAACTGCTCCGGATGAGCACGGTCGGATCTGATAATCACCGGATGCCGGAGTAGGATGCCAATGATGAGAATGGTGCCTGAGTTTCGAAGCAAAACTGAGATCTGAAGACCCAACAACTGATTAGGGCTTTCTGGCTGAAAACCCCCCCCCTTACGGCTGCACACGTGTCCCTGCAATGATCTATACCGTATACTGGATAACTTATGAATGAATGTAAGAGCAAATGGTAAACCTGTATGGATTACCCTAAATGAGACTAGGGCAGATGTTTCACTACCGAAATCCCGCTAGCTGAAGACTCCGTCTCCAACCCCAACTGCTGTGCGGCACGCTGTGCTGCTATCCAAGAGCTCCCAAAATAATAATTATCAAAAGTGAAGTCTCCTTTCGCTTTATCCCTCTTTTATAACTTTCAACTGCGAAAACCCTAACCTTTGACCTAATTAGGTCACTTTATCTTCTAATTTGCAGTTGACTTGCATGCATGCGGATGGAGACTTAATGAGTGCATGCATCATTAAATAATGTTTGGATGGCATGCACAGAGGTAGCCTTTGGCCCCGGTGGCCCTTCTTGACCTAATGATGATGCCATAGATTTTCTATGGATGGCACCAGTCCTTAGATGATTCCCTAGCTGTCAGTAACAGCTCGAACCCACAAGAATCACATAGGTTAGCGGTTTTGGGCTTCAAGGCCTAATTGGAAGAGAACATTACAGCACCTAAGGAACTTTTCTAGATGCATCAATGTGTAATGAACAAAAATATATAATAAAAAACCACTAAATAACTATTATGTAATTAATAATAACTATTAAATATCAATATTAATTATTAATATTAATACATATTGATATTAATAATTAATAATTAATAAATAGTTATTAGTAAACAATTCTAAAATGACGCATCCTTTCATGGATAGTATCCAAAGTGCCTTTACGATTAATATATATATGGCACTCACTTTGTAATCTATCATCATATCTATTCTATCATCAATTTATATATTATTATGGCTTCTTTAATATTCCAATTCTTTTGGTAATATTATTTGTGTAAGCGAATAATTATTCGCTTCAAGTGGTATCAGAGCGAAGTTACCATTCTGGTTTCTAAGGTTCTAAGGTTTCCCTAAAAAATAGGACCGTGTCCTTAAATAAAAAATAAAAATAAAAAAGGTAAATACTAAAAGTAACCCCCCCCCCCAAAAAAGGTAAAAGTTAAAACAAAAAAAAAGGGTAAAAGTGAAACCACACATGGTTTCTTAATAAGTGGGTTTGGATTTGAATATAAAAGTGCAAAATAATTACTAGTAAAGAGAAAGTGAGATTTGAACTTAGGTGGGGAATGTAACACCCATTCCTCCCAACCACCCAATCTACTCACATTTTACAAAACTTAAGGGAAAAAAAAAAGATAAAAAGGGTGCATAATAATTGCTACTAAAAAGCAAGTGAGATTTGAACTTGGGTGGGGAAGGTAACACTCATTCCTCCCAACCACCCAATCTACTGACATTTTTACAAACTATTGGAAAAAAAGAAGGAGATATTGATTAAACTTCAAAGAAAACTCAAGAATATGGATTTTAATATTGAAAAGAAGCAGAATTTTCCTATCACCTTACAAAAAAATGTTTCAATATTATTTAGAATTAAAGGGACACTTGCAGGGAAGGATATGACCATTTCTATCGCACCTGCTGAAAGAAATAATTATATTAGTACTGAATTCGCTAACCATTTAGTGATTCCTGAGTCAAATATAAGGGAAGAGCTAGACTTTTTGGACAAAAAACAAACTAAAATAAGTGGCTTACAACTGAGTGTTGGAGATTATATGGTCACATCAAAATTCATTGTTAGTTCCTTATGGAGCTTTGACGGTGACATAATTTTGGGTTTACCCTGGATAAAAACATTGGGGACTTTCATCTTAAATGTCGAAAAGAAGTTTCTGACATTTTCCTATAACCGAAAGAGAATCACATTTCAAGATATTACAATGAAGTCAAAAATAGAACCTCCAACATCTGAAGAATTCCAAGATATATCAAACATGATTTCACAGGGTAATCAGAAGTCGGAACAAAAGAAGCAGAAAGAAGTTGAAAAAATTGTCGCTAGTAAGGATGAAGAAATCACTCGTTTGAAGAATCATAGTCAAGACTTGATCGCACAGATTAAGAAATTAAAAAGGGAAAAAAGATCGCAAGAGGAAAGCCAAGAGGAATTCCATCAAAAAGAAGTGGATCTCCAAAATGATTTCAATAAGAAACTATTACAAAAAAATGAAGAAAATTCTCGCTTAAAAATTTTGAATCAAGGGTTGACTGAACAAATCACAAAATTAAAAAATGAGAAGTTAAAAAAATCTATAGAGTTATTATCAATTAATAAATCGCAAGAATCACAAACAATTAAAATTTCTACATGTGTTCCGCAAACATCTCGAATACCTTATCGTCACCAAAATCACATAAGTCGATACAACCAACATCAAATTAAAGAAGAAACGATGACTAACACAATGGAGAAGTCATCAAAGGCTCAAATTCAAACATCAGAAAAGGGAAGCAATGCAAATCTCGTCAAAGTTCAAAAGAACAATCTGATTGTCACATCACTACAAGCATCAACAGAAAATGGTTCTTAAAAACAATTACAAAAATCATTAGAAGCACCAAAAGTTGAAGTTCCAGTAAACACTTCACAGGCGATTCGAGTTCCTTATCGCGATCCGAAGAACAAGAGTCATTATGATAGACAAAAAAATCAAAAGGAAAATCACCAATATTATTCCTACAAAGAGCAAAGACAAAATTGACAACTCTCGACAATCGATCCACAAATAATTCCATTAAGGGTATATCTCAGATGGATGAATTCCCAACTGACGCAACATTTCCACACAATGTTTAAAAGAAAGTATCGTCTTATTTCGTCAAATGTTGCAACTACCAACACACAATGTCAAGAGAAGGCGTTACAAGCTAGAACAAGGGATAAAGTCTTCCATAATTTTGCTTTGAGGACAAAGCAATTCTAAGGGAGAGGCAATGTAATGAACAAAAATATATATAATAAAGAATCACTAAATAACTATTATGTAATTAATAATAACTATTAAATATCAATATTAATTATTAATATTAATACATATTGATATTAATAATTAATAAATAGTTATTAGTAAACAATTCTAAAATGACGCATCCTTTCATGGATAGTATCCAAAGTGCCTTTACGATTAATATATATATGGCACTCACTTTGTAATCTATCATCATATCTATTCTATCATCAATTTATATATTATTATGGCTTATTTAATATTCCAAGTCTTTTGGTAATATTATTTGTGTAAGCGAATAATTATTCACTTCACAATGCTTATGTCAGTTATCCTGTTAGCCAACACGATGATGTATACATGAAGTTATTAGCTCTATCTTTGGATGGAAAGGCTGACAACTAGTATAACAATTTACCAGATAATGCTTTTGATACTCTAGCTGCCTTCAAAACCTCTTTCACCAACAAGTTTGGTGAAAAGAAAGAACCTCGGCATCAACTTGCGTCCATGACCAACTTAAAAAAGAAGGATACGAAAACAATGGATGAGTTCAATACTAGGTTTACTGAATTGTCAAAATCCATCCCTACTGCTTATGCCCCAATTGCACCAACCATTCTGGTCTATTACATTGAGGCACTTAGTGGCAAAATGCAATACCAGATAAGAGACAAGGAGCCTGCTAACTTGGTCCAAGCTCAGGAAATGGCAATTAAAATTGACTTGAACATGCAGTCATCTGGTGAATCCAACCTCCAGGGTTATTCAAGGTCTTCAACTCCTTTGAAAATTAATGAACCTAAAGACAAGGATCCTTTATCAGCTATGAAGGATGCCTATGAAAAGCAGATGATTGAAATGAAAAGGGAAATGAAGAAAAATATGGAGGAAGTAGAATAGAAACACTTAGCGCAGTTGAAAGAGATACAAAATAGGGTGATAACAACGGAAAGAACTCAAACTCAACCTGCTCCTAGAACCTTTCCTGCCAAGCCAACTTGGCAAAGAAAGCCTCCCAACCATGAGCAGAGGCCTCCTCATCAGCTAGAGGCCGCTAACATGGTTGAGCAGTATAAACCATTTTGCATAGCATGCAGAGATTTCCATGAAGAATCTGGTTGCCACTATGCATGCTATGTTCAGGAGCATGGTCACCCTAAAGGTTGTGGTTCTAATACGTCGACAAGCGAGCCTGATTATATCAACAACATAGATGAAATCCCTAGCATCTCCATAGGAAATTGGCCACAGGCCAATCGTTATGAAAAGAAAGTTGACAACTTAACTCAATACTTTGGAGAGATGCCTTCAGCCGAGCAGATCAACAACACTCAAAACTTCAAGGGAATAACTTATCAAAGAAAATCAAGAGAGGGGTCTTCCGCACAGAATATTCCCAAGGTAACAGCTCCTAATCCTCCCAAAGAAGTAGAAACTAAAGAAATTGTTGATTTAAGTTTTGACTTAGGTAATTGGCTAGCAAATACAAAAGTTCATGTTCCAGTCCTTGAATTATGCAAAATCCCTGGCCAAAGAGAGAGACTTTTGAAAATCCTAAACCCTCCAAGTAATGTTGATTCTCAAACTGAAGAAAGTCCTTCAAATCCTATAAAGCCCCTTACCCCTAAGAAGGTCACTTTTTCTGATACCGTGGAGTGAACTTCAAATAATGTCTTTGTTGATCCGCCTATAGTTTTACATACTAGGGACCCAAGAAAAGAAGATCATCCCCCTTTTTACGTATCATTGTTGATGGGTGATCTTCTTCTATACAATTGTATGTTAGACTCGGGATCTAGTTCCAGCATCATGACCAAAAAAGTCACGCAGCAGCTTGACTTAAGAACTACAAGGCCATACCAGAATGTATGTGCCATGGACTCTAGATTGGTTAAAGTTGAAGGGATGATTGAGAACCAATTAGTTAGATTGGCTAAGTATCCAGATATCCAGATCACCATGGACATCCTTGTTATTGATGTTTCGAACAAATGGGGGATGTTGCTTTCTAGGAAATGGGGTGCCACTTTAGGAGGATCAATCCAAATGGATTGGACCTATGCCACTGTACCAGCATCGAAGTTTTCACTTATTAAGTTGTATTCTGAAAAGGAAAAAAGACACCATGTTGAAAACCCTCAAAGACCATTGAATGAGTATTCTTACCACACTGATGAACATGGGACCTATCAAATCAACTCCACCTTCTTAGAGCCCCTCCAAGAAGAAATAAAGATTGAAAAACTTAGTGAATTATGGAGAATGAATTTTGATGGTGCTTACTCTAGAACAGGCAAGGGGGCTGGTGCTTACTCTAAAGAGATGGGATGATACATGCAGAAGTTTTGCTCCCTCTAGGAACTAGTGAATTGATTTTCCTGTAAAAGATGATGCCCTTGCTTCTTGTAGTTTCGGATCGTAACTTCTACGGATGACTAGCAGATGGCCCGATGATCTCCCAGTATAATAATATGACCCCACCATTGATGATGATGGAAGCATGCAGATAAAATACGAAGTTTATGGACCTCTGCAAATTGTTCCCTGAATCTCCAATGCGGCCCCAACAGCAGAAACGTGATCTCTATGAACCTGTTCTTTCGGGGTGTGTTGAAGCTCTGACGAATGATGAATGCTTGAGATGTTGATGATAGATCTGAGTAATCTATCTGGAAAGTGATTAGGGTAGATAGATTTCATTGCAAAAAACACTTGTTATTTGAAGACTATTGTCTCCAACCCCACCTTGCTACTACGGCTACTGTTGTTGTTGCTCTCGAAACCAAACTCAAAGATAATAATGATCATATACGTCATTTCTAGTTCAACTAACCTTCTTATATAGCTTTTAGGGTTAGCATGTAACTTTTAGGGTTTGCATGTCACTTTTAGCGTTTGCACTTTACTTTTTGCATGCATGCAATTCTAATTGCTCGTTGACTTAAGCTTGAAGAGATAAGGCCCTCTTTACTATGTTGATGACTTAATAATACTCAATAAATGCTCTGTTATGCTTTGCTCCTAATATTAAATGTCCTTAGTCAATTTCTTTTTTCCATAATACCCACTTGAACCTATGGGAATTAAATAGGTTAACGGGTGCTTCTGATGCTTAAGTAGAAGAGGTCATTATAAACAACAAGTAACTTTTACATAAACTATGTAAACAATCTCAAAGATCAAGCATGTACATACCAATACCATATGCTTGAGCAAAGGATCACAATCATGGATGCATGCATGCCATGCACCCAGTATAGCTCTGAAAACGTGATGCCCTCTTCAAGCATTTCACCCATTCAAGAATATCCCTCCTTTGTCTTCAAATCATTCGCAACTACCTCCAAAAGATGATGTGAGAGCCCGCACTCAACAATAAGGCTAATAATGGTCCTCTGGAAGGAATGGAAGAGACATGCAGACCAAATAGCAATTGTAGATCAAGATATGACTGTCCTTCTCTTTTCCCGATTCACCCATGTACAAACATGTCCTCCTTTTGATGATAAATCTATGAATCTAGCTCCAAAAGAATGAGTATATGATCAATACACTGCAGAATGAACAAGGATGGACCTTTGAAGGTTTTGACTGGATAAACAACCTTCACAATAGCTGGAGGATTCTCCTTTGGATGGAAGTAATGAAAACCCATGCACCCTCAATAGTGTAAACTTCCATGTGCCTTTGATAGAATAATTCTCTTTATAAATACTAAGTGATCTTTGATGTGTTATGATAGATCAAAGTGATCTATCCCTAAAAGTGATTAGGGAAGATAGATTTCGCTGCCGAAATAAACTTGCTAGCTAAGGACTGTGTCCTCAACCCCAGCTTGCTCTCAAAGCTTTGTATGTTGTTCTCAAAAGTAAATAATAACATATGCATACTTAGGGGTTCGATTTGCCTTCTTTTATAGAGTTGAGGTTGCATGACTTACTTTTGCATGCATGTCTCGCATGCTCCACATGTCAGTTGATAATTGCTCCAGTGGCCCCATTTTATCTACTGATGACTTATTATCACCGCTTAAGATGTTATTTTATTCCAAGTGGCATTAGTCATAGTCAATTCCGTACTTGTCAATACTTGCTCGAACCTATGGGAGTTAAATAGGTTAACGAGATGGTTCTTAGTGCTTAAGAAGAAGAGGACATTACAGTCCTCCCCGCTCGAAATTGCTTGTCCTCAAGCAACTGTAATCCTGGATGCTATAAAACTTGTTCTCCTCCCATGTGACATCTTCAATGGGCAATTCCTTCCTAAATATTCTTGAATAACTTTGTTCCTTAATTTTCTTTCTCGAACCTATAGAATCTTCTCTAAAACCAATACTAGATGCCCCTCATCATTAAGTGGAGGTAACTCGGATAATGGAGTAATCTATTGACCCAAGGCATTCTTAAGGCTAGACACATGGAAAACATTGTGGATTTTACTCTCCTCTGGCAACTCAAGCTTGTAGGCCATCTCTCCTACTTTCTCGATAATCTTGTTAGGACCATAGAAGCAAGGCTTTAGTTTCTAAGCTCCTTTCTTCTTAAGTGATGATTGTCTGTAAGGCTGTAGTTGCAAATATACCAACTCTTCCACCTCGAAACTACGCTCGATCTTGTGCCTGTCAGCATACAATTTTTGGTGATTTTCGGTTGTCTGTAGATTTTCTTTGAGTACCTTTAGAATGTCTTGGCTATCCAATATCCAATCCTTTGCTTTAGGTGCCCTGCTGTCTCCAAATGCCAAATCTAGAAAAGTCAAGGCATCATAACCATACAATGCTCGAAAGGGAGTCATCCCAACAGACATGTGTATGTAGTGTTGTAGCAATATTCTCTCAGATGTAACCATTTAATCCACGTCCACTACTGTCATGGTACGTAGTTCCTCAAATACCCCTTGATCCACTTGTTAACTATCTTCGTTTGTCCATCACTCTGCGTATGGTAGCTAGTATTGGTAGCTAACTTTGTCTCGACCAACGTGAAAAGCTCCCACCAAAAGGCACCTATGAACCTACTATCCCTGTCACTAACATTAGTATTCAGCAACCCATGCAATCTAAATACTTCTCTGAAAAACAACTCTGCCACCAGTGATGCGTAATAGATGGAAGGAATGGCGAAAAAAAGGGTGAATTTTGTTAGTGTGTCTGCAACTACGTATAAGCAATCCCTTCCCTATACATTGGGTAATCTGCCACCTACCAAGTATTGCCTGAATTTTGTTAAGGCATGTAGAATTGCAAGCATCTCTTTGTCGCATATTGAATAGTGGCATTAGTAGTCTTTGAGTGTTTTGATTTCGAATGCAATAGGATGGTGGCTCTGCATCAACATTATTCCTTTGTCCTCTCTTGATGCATCACATTCTAAAACAAATGGGTGAGTAAAATCGGGCATGCAAGAACGGGACATGAGCTCATTACCTTCTTCATTTTTTCAAAGGTCTATTGTACCTCTTGTGACCAACTGAAAGCCCCTTTCTTTG
This sequence comes from Pseudotsuga menziesii, assembly GCA_001517045.1. Classification (NCBI taxonomy): domain Eukaryota; kingdom Viridiplantae; phylum Streptophyta; class Pinopsida; order Pinales; family Pinaceae; genus Pseudotsuga; species Pseudotsuga menziesii. The sequence continues at coordinate 1,336,976 of LPNX010923610.1, forward strand.
TGAGCTTCGTGAGGGGTGTTGTCATCTGTGAAAACCCTTTAACATACCTCCTGTAGTAACTAAAAAGGGCCAAGAACCCTTTCAACTCTGTCACATTCTTTGATGTAAGCCAATCTAGTATGGCTCTAATCTTTTCCAAGTGTACCTGTAATCCGTTTTCTCCTATCACATGTCCTAAGTATAGCATTTCTTGCATATCGAACTCACACTTGGACATCTTCGTATACAAGGATTGTTCCTCTAGAATTCCCAGTACTTCATCTAAGTGCCTTAGATGTTCCTGATGATGATCCCTGATGTGGGGTTTAAACATTGAGAAGTATACTCCAACAACACAGTTTCCAAATCATTGGCTAAATTTCTCACTGCGTAAGCACGAACAACCTGTTCCTCCCATGTCTTACTATATATTAATATCCCATCAAAAAATACCAGAAGAAACTTACGCAACTAAGACTTGAAGGTGTGATTCATGCAAGATTGGAAGGTAGTTGGTGCATTTATAAGCCCAAAAGGCATTACGAAGAATTCATAGTGTCTGAAGTGGCAGCGGAAGGTTGTCTTGGAAATATCCTATTCCCTCACCTAGATCTGATGGTACCCTGCTCGGAAGTCAATTTTAGAGAAGTACTTAGCCCCTTGCAACTCATCCGTTAACTCGTCAATTCTGGGAATGGGGTACCTATTCTTGATAATTTTCTTGTTAAGGGCCGTGTAATCAATGCACATACGCAATGTTCCATCCTTCTTCTTTACCAATACCACCGAGGATGCAAATGGACTCGAATTGAGTCGTATGTAACCCAACTCAAGTAATTCTTTAATTTTCTTTTCTATTTCATCTTTATTCCTCTTAGGTTTCCTGTAGGGTGTAGTGATAACTGCTTGTGTCCCCTCTAACTCAATGATGTGCTTGAACCCACAATCGGGATGCCTACCTGATGGGAGATCTCTAAATACCTTTTCATGCTTCTGTTGCAATGCCTGAATGTCTACGGAATGTTGTGTTGTGCTATCTGGAGGCTTTCGAATGTGATTAGGCACTTTCTTGCCCACTCTATGTCTCCCTGTCAAAGTACAACTTCCATCCTCTATGATGATACTAGCTTGGGGGGGTAGGTGTTAATGCCCCTCAAGACTACTCTCTTGCCATCCTATCCCTGGAACTCCATCTCCATGGTCCAATAATCTGTGGTATACTTCCCTATAGAATAGAGCCACCGAATTGTAACACACCCAACACAAGTCACAGGTCGAGAAGGGTGTATGGGCTCTCTCTTAAGTTAGAGGGTCGATTTCTTATCTTAGCACAGCGGATATGTTCATTCAAATGGGATTAGTCATGTGAGAATAAATTAAAACTTTCTCAATTAACTAGTAAAACCGACACTTCTTAAACTCAGCTAGAATTCTTCATATATTTTCATGACAGTTTTAAAATCAACTGCAATCTATAAACCCTAATGGGTGACCTAAAATGGGGTTGCCATATACAACCACATGACAGTCCATATAAGTCCTAAAATATCTGATAAAAACTTAAACAAAGCATGGTACTAACATCTCGATTTGATCGATAAATTCTGCACTCAAAACTTCTCATAAACATTATAAAATTTAACCATTTCCTTTCTTACAAACCAGACTTAAACCCATGGGATAACATGTTATGTGACAGCCATATACAACCATATGACCATCCATGATCAAATTTCCTAACCCACCATACAATATACATATCAAAGTACAAATTACCAGTTCAGAGAAACACATACCTTTCTGGAAGCTGTCAATACAACAATAGAGTTAGTAACATGATAAACCTGTCATTTAATAAAGCAATAAGAGTACGATGGCAACCTTCATGATACATCTCAATGATCATACATAACATATTAGAAGGTTATAACTACTTATCTTAATCTATGCAATTGGCAACAACATGACAATTTTCCTCACAGTCGTAGATCTCTACTTGGAGCATGTTTTCCCGCTGAAAGATCACCCGTAAGCTAAGGTCCTCGAATCTCACACGAGATGGTCTCTTCTAAGATGGAGAATAATGGATGACTGGAGATCTCCCTCCTCAAGCAATGTGAATGGATTCTAACCATGCTTCCTCAGGATTGTCCCCCTCACCCAAAAGACAAGATCCGAATCAATGCGCTTCATTTCTTTGGAATGTCCCCTCTCCTAGAAAGGCAGGCAGTGGTCGGTCTCTAGATTGTCCCCATCTCCCAGATCACTACTTACCACAAAATATAGCTCACTTTCCAGAATTGCCCCCCTCTTCTGCAAGATGAGCACAACCAGAAATGAGATATCAACACATAATTGTCTCCCTCTCCTGTTGGATAATATTGGTGAAACAACACTTCCAACCTCCTAGGTCAAATCACAACTCAAATCTCTACTAGAGAATTCGAAACAAGAGAACAGTAAGGCCTAGATACATGTCCGGGATTGACCCCCTCTCCCTCAGGTTCTAGTGCAACCAGAATAAGATATCTACATAGAATTGTCCCCTTCTCCTGTTGGATAATATCAATGAAACATCAATACTTTCGACCTCCCAGGTCAAAAGTACAAACTCGAATCTCCACTGGAGCATTTGAAACAAAGGAGAAACAACTCTCCTGACACCACAAATCAAATCCCTACTAAGGCATTCACACCAAATGGAAAATACTACCATAGACACCCTCTGGATCCCTACTAGGGGATCTGAAACACATGAAGAATTGGCCTCCAAGACCAATAGAATGGTTCACCATATCCTCCTAGATCTGCAAACGAAATTTACTGCAAAATTGTGCAAGTATAATGGCCAAATCTCCTTTTGGTATTTGCAACACATCCAAATCCCTTCTCTGCTTTGCTCCTAGAGCTACACAAACAAAGAATGACTAACCCCTGAGCAATTCGAATCATTTTTCCTAATTCGAATTGCCTTCGAGAGTTTGACTCTAGATTACTGAGGAAGGACTCCCAAATCAATGGGGCTTCCTAGCAAACACTCACTAACTCATTTAAGTCTTCATTGAGGTTGACTCTAAAACACTGGCAGAGACACTTCCCATGACTACTTAATTCGAATTCCTCAAAATTACCTCCAAAATTCCTTAATTGACTCTTAACTGCTCAACTAACCCTCTTGCATGAGGCTGACTCGAATTCCTCCCACGAACTCGAATTTTCCCAAATTTACTCCCATGCAATCAGTTAGACTCTAATTCTACCAAAAATGTCGGACTTAACTGGAATTGACTCCAATTCCTAGGTTTGACCACTTAATTTATTAAAGGTAATAAACCTTAATTACCTAACAAACAGCTAGTTTCACTAGTGTAACTGAAACAAGGACTCAAACTAACTGATAGTCACTTAGTTAAACTCAAACTAATTGAGATTAATTGATTGTAGCTTAGTTCAACTCAATTTAACTGAAATTAACAAACATTAACTGACAATAACTCAATTTGATTGAATAATGTAATGTTCCTAAAAGTGACATGCATGCAAACCCTAAAAATGGCGTGCATGCAAACCCTAAAAATGGCATGTATGCAAACCCTAAAAGTGACATACAAACCCTAAAAGCTATATAAGAAGGTTGGTTGAACCAAAAGGGTATGATTGTTATTATTCATCTTTTTGGAGACAAGTTTGGAGAGCTTTGAGAGTTGTTTAGGGTTGAGAGTGAATTCCTTAGCCAACAATTGGGTTCGGTGGTGAAATCTATCCACCCTAGTCAATTCAAGAGGATAGATCATTTAGATCTATCACCATGCTTCAATACAATTGTACATTCATCAATATTTGCAGGGATCTAGACACATCTACAACTATGTATTCAATGTAGGGAGTTGTTGTATGGAGAATAGTAGAGAGGGCACACTCTAGTTATTGGTGCAAAGTAGGAAGACACACTGCTACAGTATCTTATGGATTTAGAGGCAATAACCTGAGTTGCTTATTCATGTCATTGTTTATTAATCTTTGGAGGTCATTTGATTTCATTAGTCATTGTTTATTAATCTGAACATCAGTCATTGTTTATTAATCTGAACTGGCAACTAGTGTTCTAAGCATAAAATGAAACTACTCTAAGCATGCTAATAACCAAACAAAAGAACAACCCAAGGCTATTCCCCAAATGGGGGAAGGAAAACACAAAGTGTGGGAGGCCTTATCCCACTTAGCCTTTTTATTAATCAAGTACAATATTGAGGATTTTCAACCTTTCGGGAATCAAAAGTAAGCAAAAACTTGGGACAAGAAGTCTTATGACTTCTTTTACAAAAAGGAGAGTAAGAAGCTTTAGATCTTCTTGTTAAACACCATCTTCATTGGGTTTTGAATTTTCCTTATGGTTTCTTGATGTGTTTCTCTTCTTCTTTGGGTAATCTCCAAGTGTTCTAGGTTCAAGTCTCTCTTTGCTTCACCTTTGCACTTTATTTTCTTCTCAATACCTACAACAAACAAAAATCCAAACAACTCATGCACCCATTAGTCATTAGCAAAATAAATCAAACTTGAAACTAATCTAAGATTAAGATCTACAAACTTAAATCTAAGATGCAAAAAATAATCTAGATGCAAGCTAGGAAAGGAAACTAGAATGAAATCTAACAATGCACAAACTTTATATAAAAAACCCTAAGATAAAGAAGGACAAAAAGGGGAGCGAACAGCAATATAGTTGGCTGCAAAAAGTGAGAAATGGGGCAGCAAACAGCAATGTAGTTGGCTGCAAAAAAGTGAGAAATGGGGCAGCGAAAGAGAGCAAAGAGGGCAGCGAAGGAAGGCTGCAAAAAAGGAGGAAAAGAGGACAAAAAGGGGGCAGCGAAAGAGAGGAACGAATGCAAGAGCCCAAGACAAGCCAGAAAAGCAAGATGGCAAGCTTGGTGGGAAATTCTAGGCTTGGAGAAAGGTATGACTTGGATCTTCCACAGCATAGAGATGGGTAGGACTAGTAACCAGTAACCAAAAAGAGTTTTTTAGGAGCTTGTTGGAGAAGGCAAGAAAGATCTGGAACCGCTTGCAACTTTGCAAACAAAATATATTAATAATGGAACATTTGTATGGTGAAGGTATTAGATGCCGAGAGCTCCTACTAGATGCAATCCCTAAAGACACAAACACTCAATGCAAATTTGATTAGAAGCCTAAGTACTAGATTGTTAGTCTTCAATAAACATAATAATCAAATTGTAATACAACGGTAGGGTGAAAGAGATATTACTTCACATAGGATGAAGACACAATGCCAAAATCCCATCAAATGACCTCCAAAGTCTGAATATTTTATTAACAAAAAGAAGCTTACAAATTCCACCAGAGTTTCTATGCCAAACTCTCCATCCGAATAGAGCTCCAAGAGCCTCTATTTATACAAAATACCAAGCCCTAGGGGGCTTTTAATGAACCAAAGATCAAGCTTAGTTAAGTTGAGCTGAAGCGGAGTTGAACTGATAAGAAACCGCCAACACACCCAATCAAACCCCCACCAAAAACAAAATCGGCTTCCTTCACTATGAGTGAGCTCCAAGGTAGGTGAGGAGGTGGGTGAGGCAATCACACTCCTCATGCAATTGTACGGCCCATGACGTGAATGGTTGAATTAAATGAAGGCTCGTAACATGGTGTAGCTCCCACCTTTTTATTAAACCATGCTTCACATTCTACTTTATTATTTACTTAACGAATGGGGAGGGGTCCACCCTCACCCCATTCGCACCAACCTCCAACAATGTGAGCTCCATGCTTTAGTGTTGACGTCACCATCCTTGAACCATTCGCTTTCCACTTGCATGTATTGGAAAGGCATTATACCAAGGTTTAATTTTATAACTTATTTAAAATGTAGAGGGGTCCACACATCCCACTCATCACTTCATAGTCCACGCTAGCATGAGACTTCACCTCACCCTCACGTCACCGCTTCATGCAATTAAATTCGAATTTCAAACTTTAAACCAAATTCTAACTTCCATCGTGGTGGAAGAGGGTCGTAAGTTAATGGAGACCCATATGCCAAGTCACCACACCATTAAAATATTCAATTTTGACTTTTTTGAATATTTTGACCAAGTGCCAAAATGTCCATTTTTAGCATTAAAATGCCATCTTGATGCATTTTTATCCAAACACTGCCTCACGGGTGCTCCTGCTGCCCGACTGATGGTGAAAGTGACCCCTGGGGTAAAGATGTTGCTCCAAGCTTGAAAATGAGCCCAACCACGCCAAAAATGGACTCCGGATCATTCATTTATTACATTTTGAATTTTTCCAATTAAACCATTAAAAAATGGCTTCAAAAACAAAAACAAAAAAAAATTCTCAAAATCAAACGAAACTCTAGGGGGGCCTAGTACATGTTCATACGACTCAATCGGAATGCCTAGCATGTTGAAAAACATTGACATGAAGGCTCTACTAACCTTCTAAGGCCGAAACATCAAGACAACTACCCCAACTTTGGAGATGCGAGTGAAAAACTTAGAAATTATTAGTCGTTTGTTCAACAACCAATAATAACCAAGAGAAAAAACACTCTGGGCTAGTCGGCTTGATGCTCAAATCCGGGAAGCCGAGCCTTCTATAAAAAATTAAATTCTAGGACATTTTTTACAATTTCCCCAAGGGGGTATGAACATCTATTTTACAAAAAATAATAAGTTCAGCCAAAAACTGGCAAACTCTGGAACACATTGAACTTCTGAACTCTAGAGATGAGCATTCATCCTGCTCGATAACTGGCGGCTCAATAGGAAGTTCAACTATTGTACAAAATAGTTGGTAACAGAGGGAAAGTTCATAGTTGAGGTAAATAGTGGTCCTGTGTTTACTACTGAAAGTTGGGGTGACTTCATGGTGAAAGAAGGTTACCTTGTATGTTGTGAATGCTCTTTTCCTTCATGCTTTATGCTATTGTATATCTGCATGAAGAACTCAGGGTAGAGGAAAAAGGGGGGCCTATGTAATATTGGGCGAACTTCTCACTTTTTTCCAGCAGGGCATTGATGCTTCATTGTGGAACATAATTTCTGTTGAACCAGAATCGACCCAATGTGGCCATATCTCAACTTATTCAGATCTGATAATGCACTATATTCTGCCTGTACATTGTTTGTGAAATTAACATTGGACATCATCCTATCGAGTTGGGCATAGAGGTGGATTGTGGCGGCGTGATATTGTTATTGGGAGACTGCTACAGCAGAGAAGCAATTATGTCAGTGCTTAGGAAGGAATTCTTGTTCCAAATCTGCCCACGAACACTTCCAGGCATGTAATAGTGATCCTTTCATAAAAATATCAGACTCCTACTTATTGGTTAGCATGGGCATCTTCCACAGTCATTTCCAGTCAGAAGATACAAGTCAGTATGTATTGCAGCATCACCCTTCTACTGGTAGCATATTAGTATTCTGGCAGCAAACTATTGGTTGGAAAATTAGTCCATCTCTCAAGGAGGCATGAACCATTTCAGCTTGTTACATATTTTTGGAGGCTCATGATTTATGCATGCAAACATCTGAAGTTCAAGGAATCGTATCTTCATTCTTGGGAGTTGTACCAATCATGCTAAGAAGATGACTGCATATTACAGCTCATATTTAATCTGTGGGAGCGTGTCCTTTGGGCAGCATACTTCCTATAAGTCAGATATTTAAATCAGATTTTCCTAGAAGCTGCTACGGCCATCAACATTACAATATTATTACTGTTAAGGTCAGATTTATAACACTTATGATATATGATTACTGTTACTGATTTGAAGTACTTGATATTGTTACACTTGCATTAAGATTCTATATCATCCATTGGTGTTCACCAAATTGGATTCATGGGGATTAGTATGTTTGTCTACTGTAGTATGGCATGCAATTAATTATTGAATAAATAAACCATCATGCAAAACCATACAAACAACCAACAAGCTGCCAAACGAGCAGCTATCTAAACCAATTGAAAGAAACACCATGTAGGAAAGTGAATTTCACTAATTGGTATCTTACAAATAAACACTCCTATTAGAGTGGAGTTACAAGAATTAGGTGCAGGATTGACTCCAGATAGTCAAGTGGGCACACAAGACATGAGTGAAGTGATAGTGGGCCCCATTAACAACCAGATGAGGAATATTCTCACCAGTGAGGGCGCAACTACTACATGCATCTGCATGCAAGACATTAATTATGGGTTTAAGGACCCCGATGGTCCATAATTAATAAAATTAGGTAGGTTAGAGTAATGTTAGGGGGAGTTGCAACTCCTAAACCCAACCCCTTCTCATATGAAATTCCAAGACCCCAAAACAACGTTATTGTCATGTTGTCACATTATTAATTATAATAATAATATAATATAATTAAATATATGAATAATAATAATAATTATTGCATATTAAATAAAATCCATCTCATATAATAATTTAGTACTCTTATTGCTTAATTAAATGATCAGAAATCAACCCTCTCTAACTTAAGAGAGAGCCCATACACCCTTCTCTACCTGTAACATGAATTGGGTGTGTTACAAGGGGTATCAGAGCTCTAGGTTACAACCCTAGGGCTGTTTGGACCTTACCATGAGTCAGGAATTTTTATTTTACTCTTTATTATGTAATTAATTATGCTTATGTAATATGGAAAAAAAAGATAGAGACCTAATAATGATTATTTGGTAACTACATAGAAGTGCCACACTTGGACAGCCACAATAGGAATAAAAACCTGAGACTCGGAACCTAAACCAACAAGAGAAGACTCAAAACAATAAGTAATGGATTTTAGGGAGGAGCAAATTATTTCGATCCCTAAAGAGGAGTCGGCTGAATTAGGCTTTGAAGGGGGGAGATCTAGGATGGAAACACCTAAAAGTACCATTAAAACCACGAATCTAGAGAATACAGTTAAGAGCTTAAAAATAGAGGTTAAAACTTGTAGGAAGGAGAATGAAAAGATCATCCATACCCATGAAAAATACTAAAAAGTATGGAAAATTTGCAAGGAAACCAAAGATCAGCTCCAAGGGGCAGCCCAAAGCTAGGATACTATGATACAAGAAGGGAATGAGGTAGGTCCTTATCATACTCAAGAAAGCACCATCATAGGGCCCCTCCCAAGAGGTTACTCTTCAAGTAGCTCTAGAGGATCACCGATGAGGAATAAGAGAAAGTGATATGATCGAGATGATTTGGTAAGGGAGCTAAGAAGAATTAAACCCCAAAATTTCAATGGAGAAACTAAACATGGAGAGAGTGCAAAGACTTGGCTACTAGGACTTTGGAAATTCTTTCAATCACACCAATACTCACCCAGCATGGAGGCTAAGGTGGCCATATACCATTTGCAAGGTAAGGCCTCTCTTTAGTGGGATCAACTTGTTAAACTTAAAGACATCGACAAACATAGAATAACCTAAAAGAAGTTTAAGAAGCACTTTAAAAAAGAGTACCTTTCAGAAAACTACTTTGATAAAAAGATGGAAGAGTTCCTCGAACTCAAGCTAGGCAAGATGACTATGGAGGCTTATGAGAGCAAGTTCTTGGAGCTCATGAAGTATGCAGACTCGTGAGAGATGAAAAGGTAAAAATACAAAGGTTTTTGAGTGGCTTACCAGAATTTTACAGAGACAAAATTCAATATGACAAGCCGAAGGCCCTTGAGGAGGTGGTATGGAAGGAAAGACACCTCTATGACCATGGCAAGAACAAGACCCCACTTCAAAAGAATTGGAATAACATGAGGAAAGGAAAGCAAGACCAAAGGATGAAAGGGTTTCAACCTCCGACCTTCAGGAATTTTAACCAACCGAGACAACCAGAACAGGACAAAAACAAGTGAGAAGATCCAACAAACAAAGGAACAAGACCCCAGATTGAATGTTTCCATTGTAAGGGAGACCATTATGCTAGATAATGTCCGATGGGGAGAGAGAACCTTCACCACATGCAAGAAGCTTCGACAGTTGGTGATGTTGGTGGGAGCATTCCGAGAATCTATGCAGCATTGGATGGGAGACAAGCCGAGCACCAATCCAGAATGATTTAGATAATCGATAAAATTGCCACTGTACCCATAACTATTCTAATTGATTTCAAAGCTAGCCATAGCTATATTACAACTAACCTAATTGAAAAATGTCACCTAAATAAAAGTAATCTTGAGGTAGCAAGTATGGTATAGTTAGCTACGGGCACAAAGAAAAGAGTCACCGAGACAGTAAGAAAGTCTTCCTTGGACATGAACGGTCTAAAACACTAGCAGACTTGAATATTATACCCTTAGGATCTTATGATATTTTGATCGACATTGATTGGTTAGATGCACATCATGTCGCGTTGGATTGCCACAATAAGACCTTCACTTGCCTTGATGAAGAAGGAAATCGGATAACAGTAAAAGGGATACTGAGACCGATATCACTAAGACAAATCACATCTCTGCAATTGAAAAAGTGCTTTTGGAAAGGATGTCAATTGTATGCAACTCATGCAGAAAGACCTGGGGGGGAGGAGCCGAAACTGTAGGATTACCCAATATTACAAATATTTGAGGATGTATTCCAAGAAGTACCAGGGATGCGCCCTAAAAGAGATATTGACTTTTCGATTAATTTGGTTCCCACTATTGCACCTTCATCCAAAGCCCCATTTAGAATGAATCTCCCAGAATTACAAGAGTTACAGATGCAGCTAGAAGAGTTACTAAAGAAGGGATACATTCAACCTAGTGCGTCCCCTTGGGGTGCTCTAAAATTGTTTGTGAAGAAAAAGGATGGGACCCTAAGACTTTATATAGACTACCGGCAATTGAACAAAACAACTATTAGAAATGAGTACCCCTTGCCGAGACTCGATGAGCTATTTGATCAATTAAAGGGGGACAAAGTATTCTCAAAAATAGATTTAAGATCAAGATACAATCAAGTCAAAATAAAAAATGTGGATATTAGCAAGACAACTTTCAAGACAAGATATGGAGATTCTAAATTTAAAATAGTGCCTTTCAGATTGACAAATGCACCAACAACCTTTATGTGCATGATGAATGGATTATATAGTAAATATTTGGATAAGTTTGTAGTGGTGTTCTTGGATGATATTCTCATCTATTCCAAGACAAAAGCGAAACATGAGGAACATATGTGGTTAATATTACAAGTACTTCGAGAACATCAATTATATGCAAAACTAAGCAAATGCTACTTTTATCAGAGTCTGATTCAATATTTGGGGAACATCATCATAGAGGAAGGTATCTCAGTAGACCCTGAAAAGATAAGGGCTATTATGGAATGGAAAGCACCAAGAAATGTGCCAAAAGCAAGGTCCTTTATGGGTTTGGCAGGTTACTATCGTAGGTTTATTGAAGGATTTTCAAGGATAACCCACCCTATTACATTACTGCAAAAGAAAGGTGTGAAATTTGAATGTACTTCTAAATGTGAAGTTAGTTTCCAGAAACTCAAGGAGATGCTAACTAGTGCACCAGTACTGAAGATCGTAGATCCCGATGGGAAATTTGTAGTATGCATGGCAACAAGTAGGCAAGGATTGGGTGGAATTTTGACTCAGGATGGCCACGTGATCAATTACGAATCCAGGAAATTGAAAGAGCATGAGCGGAACTATGCCACCCATGATCTAGAGCTCGCAACCATTGTACATGCCTTGAAGATGAGAAGACATTATCTAATGGGTAAAAAGTTTTAACTGAGGACAGATCATGTCGAATTAAAGTACCTATTTGAACAACCTAATTTAAATGTGAGGCAGAGAAGATGGATGGAGCTACTATATGAATATGATTTTGACATCAAGCATCTTAAGGGAAACGAGAACAAGGTGTCCGACGCACTAAGTAGGAAAATGTAGGTGATATTAGTAGAAGCCATCAGTACACAAACTACCAACTTAAGGGTCAAGATCAAGGAAGCTTACATTACGGACAAACACTATCAACATGTCAGGGGTAGTTTGCAGCAACAAAGAGTACCACATAAATTTGACAAATAAGGATTGGGGAGGATGGAATTCTCCTACAAGAAGACAGAGTCTATGTACCCAATTCCGAGGAAATAAGGAAAGTGATTCTAAGAGAGATGCACAATGTGAAGAAATTGTATCCAAGTTACCAATGTGATTCTAAGAAATTGTATGCACAATGTGATTCTAAGAGAGATGTACAAGGCATCCAAGTTACCAAAAGGCCATTGCCACAGTGAAGAAATTGTATTTTTGGCAGGGAATGAAGAAAGATGTCGCAGAGTAAATAGCTTGATGCATGGAATGTGAGAAATTCAAAGTAGAGCATTGGCACCTAGCAGGATTGTTATAGCCTTTACGGATACCAGAATGGAAATGCAAAGTAATATCTATGGACTTCATCACCAAATTACCAAAAATAGGATCACAACATGATGTTATTATGGTCGCCATAGTTATCAACATTCTAGATACGTCATCGTCGTTGGATCATAGTCATCACTGCTGTTGTAATCCTCATTTTGTTGGGCATTGATTAGTGACATCTCTCGAATCTATCCGTCATAAGAAGTTCTACAGAGCCAGCCCTTTTTCATTCTAGATGTAGGCCTAGTTCTCATCTAGGTCTTCATCATATCTACGAGCAAGCCATCATGTAGATATAGCCCAAGACCATTCATTACATTGCCACAGCAATCACCTACATCCCGTACTGTCATCTCATTGTATCCAGATCATCTCATCATTGTTACCACCTGAGTTGCACTCAATTGGACTTTTAACCGAGCCACTAAAGACAAACAATCACTTGTTCAATTTTCAAGTTCAGAAGTCTTTGCAGGCCTTCCTACGCCCTTTTTTTTATTCTTTAACATGCTCATACCCCATGGGAAATTGTAAAGTTAGCATGATGATTGTATGTAAGAGGTTTGGTTTCCTAGGACTTAGTCATTAATGCATTATTCCAGGGTGTTTTTTCCTTGTTAATTATTTATTGTTTTTAAGCGATAAATAATTTTTGAGTTTTTCACCCAAACCTCCAAAGCTGGAATAATCGCCTTATTAATTAAGCCTTAGGAGGTTATTAAAACCTATGCGTCGGTGTATATTACCATGCTACTCATTATTATAAGTCATTATGAACATGTCCTAAGTCCCCCATAAGTTTTTTTAATTTCTGGAAAAAAAAAACTTTTTTGTTTTTACAGGCTTATTTTTAATAAGTTAATTGTGTGGCTAGGAGGTTGTTTTTGTCATGGGGGTGCTCATTTTCTAACTCAGAGCACGCACTTAACCCCTGGATGCATTTTCCTAAGTTTTTGACTAATTATTCAACCCCAAAATTAATAATTACTCGAAAAACCCAAAAAAGACCAAAAAAATGAAATATTTAAAAAACTCGGCAATTAAAAAAAAATATAATTGCCAAAAGTAAATTTTATGACTTGGAAAATTAATTTGGCAAGTATCCAAGCAAGGGGGACAAGTCAGATGTTGCCAATTCAAAGAAATTTTTGAGTTGGTTGTTTGCTCATGCTGAGAGGAGCGCTTTTCTCCAAGTGGGGCACAAATCCCAAGAAAGGATGGAATGTTGTGTGAGTTGGATGAGCTTTGGGTGAGGTGGCTTTCACATGTTCGAAGTTGCTATCCTTCTTGCCTTTACCCAACTCATGCCAACCCTCTTCCATCTCATTCCCAACTCACCCAAGCTAGCGCATCCTTGAGGAAGGTGCGCCCCCTCTAGCTTGTCAGTTTTCCTATATAAGCAGGCAGTCTCTCTTCATTTTGGAGAGAAGATTTTGAAAAGGAACTTATGCTCCTATACTTTGTAATATTTTACTATCATTTTGAATAAAAGGCTTTGGAGGTCAAGAACTGTGTAACGATTCTATGTGTGGATGAATATTGTCTTGAGCTTTTGACGTAGTCGGTGGTGTTCATTTTCTTGCATCTCTTTGGTTAAGCTTGGCCTTTGAAGGAGAGTTGTCTCTCGGTAGGATAAGGTTTAAAAGTTTGTTTGCTTGAAGATCTTACTATTTATTTGTTTCAAATATATTGGAAATTGATTTTTATTTTGTTTAATAATCTTGTTTTCTGAGTTTCTGTGGCAGGTGGCACCAAATTTCTCAACCATTTTTTGTGCAAGTATTTTGTATTAGTTGCAGGTTACGTAGATTGAAGAAGAGGTTGAGTTTGCTTACATCTTCCTTCTCTTCAACAGCGAAAGAAAGACATAGTCCCTCTTTGTTCCATTGTGAAGAACTCCATCGTCCATATTCTGGCATCAAGCTTCTTCATATCTTCTCTCATACTACAAAAATTATTTATTTCTGTTACTGATTATTTATGTTACTGATTATTTTGATAATTGATATTTGGTTTAGTATATTAAAATATATCAATAACTAAATCTGATTTCATTTATCATTAAAGTTAGATCTAATTTGAATGTTAAAACTCATAAATCTAGATTTAAACAAGTACTTTTCAATACTTTAAATTTTTATCTTTTAAAAGTTACTTGAATTATATGTTAAATTTGAGGGGCACTAAATTTACTTAGTGCCCCTCAAATTTACTTAGTGAATTATATGTTAAAAGTTACCTGAATTATATGTTAACTAAATTTTTTTATTGTTTAAATAAAAGATTTGACATATTTAATTGAACATTACTTGTTGTTTTGCAGCAGAAACAGATAAAAGAGAGGGGCACTCTGGCCAAATTTAAAAGAAACAAGCAATTTAGAGATCCCTCTTTTCACATTTCTCTCTTTGGCCATTTTTCCAAGGCCTTGTAATGTAAAACTTGTGTTTCCTATTCTACAAAGGAGCACAAGTAATTCTTATTTCTAAATCATTGTAAAAAAGAGAAGCAAGTGGGAAGCCAAGTGCCCACACCCCATCCCCCCAGGGGGGATTCGCACTGTTTTCACTTCTTTTCATTTTTTTTCATTTTTTCAATTTCTTTCGAGTTTTTTAAGAAAAATTAACCAATCCGGTTGTGTTCTCGATAACGAGAGTATTGGCACTGTGATTTTAAAAACTCACACTTAGTTTTTAAAAACTTCAAATTTACAAGACTTCATTCCCCGTATGCTCTTATGACCACTGCAGGCCTTTGGTTGGATCTATGGGACAATCAGAAAGGGATTGAAGTGACTAGTGATTAGTGGAACACTTCAATTAACCCTACAAGTGAAAATCCAACACTTCATTCGATTTTACTAAGTTGTGGGGAAATGCTACAAGTGAAGCGGGAACCACAAGAAAGTGATTGTGGGGCACCGTTAGGCTACACCCCCGTTTGGTGAAGTGTTGAACACAACCCCACAACTCCATCTAGCCTGCATGTCACTGTGAGAGCCACTCCTTAGTAAATCCGGACATATTTCTCGTACCCCCTAGGTATATCTGGAATACCATTTCCCCCATAATAATAAGATTATTACCACATTCTTAATAAAATTTACCAAGAATTTACCCACTCCCTAATTACTCATTTAATAATTCTAAAACTGACCAACCGAGACAACTGCAATACTTCTCGAGACTTCACTAGCAACCCCTTTACTCAAGCACTCCATTACCGCTGGTCTATCTGGCAAATCTTGTTTATTTTCGTGCTCAAGTTAATTAATGTGTTGTGTGGAATGTTATTTGATATGCTAGTCATTTAAATTATTTACAGTTCATCTTAGTTCAACGTTTTATTTCATCTCATCTTCTAGACTAATTATTTTTTTTATAGATTAAATGCCATAGTTTATTTTCTAGGGACTGTTAATGAAATTGTCATTGATGCCAACATGGTCATGATGTCATTGATGCCACCACCCAGCTGATGATACTGAAGACCCTAGAGATGGTCTTGAAGTTCTGGTAGACGTTGAGGAAGCTTTTGGAACCTTGAAGAAATTGTGAAGGCAAGGTATGGTCTCCCTTGTGGCATGATGAAATACACCTCTTGCAAGATCTAGTCAAAATGGTCCAGACCCTGCTATGTCCTTATCTAAGATGGTTTAACATGAAAATAAAATATTAAACACAGAGACTTCACTCAGTGATAAAGCAAATACCT
>LPNX010923610.1:1360038-1397690 GCA_001517045.1 Pseudotsuga menziesii
ACATGAACAGTTTGTAGTACACAGATTTGATAGCTCTATAAAAATGGGTGAAGCTTGTTAAGGTCTTGGAGAAAAGATTAAACTCTACAGGCTTCCATTTATTTCTGTTTGTTTATCAATCATTTCCAGCTCTGAAAACAGATCCATATTTGGTTGGGAATGAAATGCATCAGCTGTTATGACATCTTTATGTGACAGCCAGATAATGACATACATTGTCTTGCCAAGATTAGTGACAGACATCTGATATGATATAGTAACAGGCCAATGACCAGCAACAAGCAAAGAAGACAATGATGATAATGACCAGGTAGACAGTCTGGTTTGTGAAGTCCTTTATGTTAATTGAGTCGACTGTGTTATGGGCAGCTGGCAGTAATTTGAACAGTTGACAGAGGTTTGCTCATAAGGCAGAATGATGAGCAGTGCTTATATGATGAGCAGCATTGATGAGCAGGAAAAATGAGCAGAGATTAATGAGCAGCAGTGAGCAATGGTACAGCAGAATTGATGTGATGGGCAAAGAAGATGAGCAGCTTTGATGTGTCAGAGATTTCTTGTGTGACACAAGTATACTGTATTGTAAAAGCAAGCTTGTCTTGCTTTTGAGGTTAGGATACCTCAAACCCTTCTTAGCAGGGTCTAAGAAAACCAGGCAAGGTCCTGGATTAAGAGTAGGTGCTCTATGTATCAGTAGGTGCTGATTTCGCCTAACGGTTGTAGCCGGACCAAAATAATATAAAAAGATTACAAATTTATATAGTGTGGTGTTCTTCTGTGTTATGGTGCTTTATGAATGAAATGCTTATGCTATGTGAATGATGTCTATGAAATGATTATAGTAGAGGATTGGATTGATGAATTGGTAGCTAACCGTGATAAGCTAAGAAAGGTTTAAAAATTGCTTTACACCGATTCACCCCCCCTCTCAGTGTCAACAGGGACCACCCCCCTCGGCTTCGCTAGGAGAGAGCCTAGACGGAGGAGTCAAGATCAAGTGACAGCACTTGATTCTTGCTTGCCACCAAGGCCGCACCCAGTGGCTTGAAGATGTCTGCCACGTGACCCGAGCTGTGAATTAGGCGGCAACAATCATCCCACATGGAGGGCAACCCAGATGCACACCTCATGTCCAACAGACCACTTGCATCTACCAGCATGGGAGCATTACGAGGAGCACACCAAGTGCATTACCTGCGCCTTCCACCATGTGAGACCATCCCAGGAGCACCCAAGGTGCATTACGTCTCTCAACAGTCAGCCCGCATCTACGGGCATGGGAGCACAACCAAGAGGAGCACCCCAAGTGCATTACGTGCCAAGGACCACGTGCGTCTTCCACGATGCGAGAACCAACCTAGGCGCACACCAAAGTGTCTTTGTGACCGGTGGACTTCTCATCATCTCTAGCATGGTAGCACAGCCAGGAGAACCCTAGGTGCATTACATCCCAACTACCACCTGCGTCTTCCACCTTGCGAGAACTCGCTCTAGTGCATCTATGTCTTCCGGTCTCTAATCATCTCCAGCATGGGAGTATAGCAAAGAGCACCCCAGGTGCATTACTTCCCAAGGACCACCTGCGTCTTCCACCATGCGAGAACTCATCACTCGCTCTTTCTAGGGAACTCGATCTGGATGACACCAATCTTCTCTGAAGCATTCGAACTTCACTCTAGCTAACGGCTTGGTCAACACATCGACCATCTGCTCGTCTGTCGCCACATACTGGAGCTTCACTACTCTTCTTTGCACTATATCCCATATATAATGATACTTGATCTCAATATGCTTTGACTTGTCATTAAACACCAAGTTCTATGACAACTTCATGTAACTCTGTTTGTCGCAAAAGATATAAGTCACCTCTAAGTTGAGATCAAAAAAATCGAACAATAGCTTCCGAATGTAATGTCCCTTGTGAATAACTTTCCCAACCTGTTCAAATTCACCAAATTTCAACTCTAGGTATATGGATACAACTAATTCCAAACTCCTCCAATTATTTTCAAACTTGGTGAGGAAGGTCATGAGGGGTGATGGGACTATTAACACATCTATCAGACATATAATCAACTGGTATACCCAACCATGGTCTGCAATTTGCAAGGGAAGAAGTTTCGGGACAAGACTAGTCAATTTCAAAGGTGGAAATCCCCCATGGGTCCTAGAACAAATCTCTTCCAAACACTGTACAACCTCCACTAATGGTTGGTATGAGACTTGGCTCTGTTATAAGAAAGTAAAGTATATTTGCAGCATTAGATGTGGTTTTGGGGTCGAGTGGGTATCCAAGAGACTCGAGGAATTTACTAGTAATTTTGAGGCTCAAAACCCCAATGGTAGATGGCTTCAAATAGCTCCAAATGCTTTCAAATTGTACCAGAAGGTGTATGAATGATGTTAATACATAAAAATGGTGTTTATATGTGTCTTTCAACCATCAAATGACTTCTGCGACTCACTTTGGTAATCTGGTCAATGTATGGAGTTTTACGAGCAACCTATGGTTCAAATCCCCTAGGGGTAGATGATGAAAATGACTTTCTAAATGCACTCAATCCAACTCAAATTTCTGGATGGAAGCAGGGGACATATAAAGGACATCAACATGAACTCATATGCATCACCATTCAACTTCTAATGTCTACTATAACTCCCTTAAATCACATGCAAAAAGACTAGTTTCAACCTTGGGGGAAATGATAGGCAATCTTCTCCAAATGCTATGAAACTCAACGAAATGACTCCAAATGCTTATGTATTGAACATTAAACTCATATAATACATCAATAACAGTCCATTCATCCATAAACCATCAGTAGTTTACTTATCCATTCGAATCCATCAACATTACATTGGTTCACAACAACGTAGCGAGGAAATGGCCATGTTTCTTCATTGTTTAACATTTTTACATGAAATCTTATGGTATTTCGACCTGAGAGTCTTCTAGACTTGAAATACAGAGCATTTACATCAGAACATAAAATAATGGGGCATTAGAAGCTCCCCCAAAGGGATCAATAGCTCACCAAGTGCCCTCAATCCATAGAGCAAGAATATGATGAGAAAACATGGAATAGATGAAAGAACAAGCTGATCTTGAAGTGTCCACAAGCTACCCTGTAGCTTGCCCCTGTAACTTATGAATCCATTAAAGCTCCATGAAAGACCTGAATGGCCTTTCCACACACCAACTTGGATGGGAATCTTTCACCCTCGAAATTGGCTAAGGCAAGAAACTAGTCATCCACTAGCTCTTTCTCTTCACAAATGCAAATTTCTCAAATGATCAAAAGCTGCCTTCATTCTTTGTTCTTGAATTTTATAAAGTTTCCTTCCAAGAGATGCATTCCAACTCTAGTTGGAAAGAGATTCCAAAGAATACCACTTGTACAACAATTCTTAGTCTCCCACTTCCACCAAATCACATGTGGAAGCATCTTAGCTTCCCTAACTCCCTTGAGCGCCCTCTTAGAGCTATTTTTAGCCCTAGCATGTCATATATGTCAGATGTCTCCCTTCAGATCTGATTTGTGTCATAAGTGTCATAGCATCTGTAGACACTGAGAGGGGGGGGGTGAATCAGTGTATAGCTTTTTATTACTTTTTCAACTTTAGCAATCATCAACTGTGTCTTCAATGCATCATTCATTAATGTATAGCCACATTATCATTATATCATCAGCATTATTAACTATTACAACTCATCATCACCTATTATCATATCATCATCACATAGGAATCATAGCAAAATACAGTACACAAGATGTTTACGTGGAAACCCAAGTCCTGGGGGAAAAACCACGAAAGCCTTTATAATAATAATTTACCAGCAACAACTGGAAGGAGGCAACAACCCCCTTTGTTACAAAGACTTCAGTTCTCCAGCTACAACTGGAAGGAGACTACATCCCCCTGGTTTACAGGCTACAACCTGAAGGAAGCCTTAGCTCCCTAGATTTCCTTGCCCCGTCCTGCCACCCTGATAAGTAGAATATTGCCGAACCTGTGGACCTGTCAAATACCAAAACCTGTACTGTTGATATGCCGAACCTGTGAACCTGTCAAACACCAAAACCTGTACTCACTGCAGATATGCCGAACCTGTGAACCTGTCAAACACCAAACCTGTACTCACTGCTGATATGCCGAACCTGTGAACCTGTCAAACACCAAAACCTGTACTCACTGCTGATATGCCGAACCTGTGAACCTGTCAAACACCAAAACCTGTACTCACTGCTGATATGCCGAACCTGTGAACCTGTACTCACTGCTGAATCACAACCGCACTGGTAACCAACACCTGTACCACACTGCACCACACTGCTCAACCACTGTCACTGCTGACCACTGCTCATCAATTGTTCACTGCTCACATTCACTACTGATCAATTGTTCACTGCTCATTCACTGCTCATCACAACTGTGCCACACTGTTCATCATCCTGTACAGTCAATCTGTGCAATCTAGCTAAACTAATCAATCTGTCTGATCTAGCTGTAGCAATCAATCTGTCTACATAAATCAATCTGTTGTTCCCATCATTCGAGTTAGTCAATCTGAGTTTAACCAACCGTACAAGAGACTCAGTCCACCTGAGTCAAACCAACTGCTCATACAGCTCAGCCAATATGAGTCAGACCAAATGCACATGTAGTAGCCTGTGCTAATGCTGCTCAACTGAACCAATGTACTCACTCCTAATTACCCCTATTCATCATTGTACTATTGTCATCATTGCATCATTTATAATTCCATATCATCACACATTGTGTTTTCATCATACATCACTGAGTATCACTGTGTAAACATCACTGAGCATATCAAACTGAACACATCATTGTGTAAACATCTCTGGCACATCACTGTGTACTTCTTAGTATATATGTCATCACTAAGCATTACTAAACATTTCACTGTGCTTAGGTGTGGGCATCATCACATCACATTACTGTGTATATTCATAAACACTGCCACTTCATTGATTGAGCATATCATCACTTGTTCATTCATGAACTGTGCAGACTTCAGGTAAAGAAAGCAGCCAAAAAGTCAAACTGTGTATGCACATACTTTGTCAATTACTGATTTTGTGTACATACCATCTATTATTCCTGTAGACAAACTTACATTTGGACATATACACATGCATATACCGCTGTACTACTGCTTGTACACTACTGTACACACCCTCAGACTTCATCAATCATGCAGACCCAGTAAATTCTGAACTTGTGCATGCCATTGTATATATTTAACTGTACATTCTTGACTATTGAACAAACTTTAGTTCATGTATTAACTGATACTGTCCCTCAGTAAATAATTTCAGACTTATGATAAAACTCAAACACAACTCAGACTGTGGCTTTTTACTCCATGTATGTGGTTATTGTTTGCTGCTCATCTTTCAAAATTAAGACTGTAAAACATAGATGCCATTAACATACCTCAATCAAGTTCAGACTTGTTCACCACCGAGGGTCTCCAAGACAAATTGGTATGACCCTACCTCATCACAGCGTGTAGATAGGATAGCTTGCAGCTACTGCTGATCACCATTGAGTGCCTTAAAAGGCTTGAATGCTGTGTATGCTGCCTGAATTTTATTTTTCAATCTGCTACCTCATCTCGAGCACGCCCTGAACTGTTCTGAAATTAGGCTGTTTTGCATGCCAAGGAAATTTGTGCCAATATATTCCACTGCTACCAAATATCTCTGAACTCCTGGGCGTTGACTCATGACTTCGTAGCCCCCTTCTTCTTGCTCTGGTTTTTCTTATCTCAACACTTTTTGGGATTTCATGCTTTGAGTATCGTTCTCCACTTCAACTGCTACGTTTTCCTTCTAAATTGTCATCAAATGTACTTTGACCATCGTTGACCACTGATGAAGTTGTTGCTGATCAGCAATAAAAACCCTTAGGGTCGTCGTGTCCACAGATGCACTAAGACTGAACTCGAGTGCCTGGAAAATGATCTCAGCTGCCTAAATATGACCTCGGCTACCTAAGATATGATCTCAACTGCCTCAAGATGAACTCGATTTCCTGGGAAATATTTTCACTGGCTCACGGCTTCCAAAAGAAACCCCAAAATCGGAATTTATTTTTCTTCACAGACAGCGTTTCCTCACGCAGGCCGAGTCTCACCTTCATACATAGTGCCGAGTTCCTCTAGCTAAGAGACACCTCAGTCATACCTCAATAATCTCTGTCACAAATCGCAGTTCTCCTTCATCTCCATCAACCGCGGCAAAAAAATTGATTCGTGATCCGAATGAGAAGGTCGCGGCTACTGCTGTGAACCGGCTAAACGGCCTCCTCCGCGATATTTATTACTGAACTCCAATTTCAAATGCCTGAAAAAATTTCCTCATCCCAATCGATTAACCAGCCCGTAATTTCCTTATCAAAAATCGCAGTTCATTTTTTTCATCGAAAAGCTTAGGTAGATTTATATGGAGAAAGATGAACGATTTCCATAAATTGATGAGTATTTTTATTATTTTAATTTTTTTTTTTCATTAGACTTTTCCTTCTTTTAATGAGAGAAAAACAATAATTTTTTAAGTTTAAAAATAACTTATTAAACCAATTTAAAACTTTACTATTTAAACATTTTAATATTAAATAAAAAGTTATTTTTAATAAAAAAATTTAAAAAAAATTTATTTATTAAAATATATAAGTGTATTATTTATTAAATTTTTAATATTTGATTTTAATATTTTGATTAAACCAACTTGGGGGTGCTTGACCATTCTTCAAAAAATTCAGGGCTTTTGCCATTGTCCCAAGGGCTCCAAGGGCTTCAGACTTGGGCTTGGACAAAGTCATAAAGGTCTCCTCTTGACACTAACAACCACAAAACAAACACTAACCCTTGAGGGCTCCACACGGGGCACCAAGATTCAACTGTTGGCATCAATGACCAGGCACTGTTGGCATCAATGACAATTTAATCAACAGCATCTTCATCATTGTTGTCATAGAGCTAGGGAATCTAGTCCAAGTGTCTCACTAGCTCCAAAACGCCTCTTCCTCTTCCATGGGAGTTACTCTTCCACTCCAATTCGACCTTAATTGATTCATGCCAAGTATACTGACGTTCCAAATCATCCCAAGACCCTTGGGCTTCTTATGGATTCGAAATGACAAGAGGAGGATGCCATGTGGCATAGAAAATCTAGCTTGGGTGGGTCCCACATCCTCCATGTGTCTTCATGATCAATTGCCACTTTGATTTTAATTTGTATTTATTTATTTAGCTCCTTTATTAAATATTTATGCCATTCTAATGTTCAAACATCATTTATTGTCCCTCTTGTTCCAAATCCCAAAGCTTCCATCCCCAACCTAGAAAACTAGTAATTTTCTTCCTTGGCATCAATTTGACAAACTCTGATGAATATGGAAAATGTGATTAGGGCATTGTGACCCAATGCAAAATTTGGGACATGACAAATCCTCCATTCCCAATATTGCTTGTCCTCAAGCAATTTCAAACATGGGTGTTGAAGAACCTGCTTTCTATATGATTCTTTGAAGTTGCCATTGACTTGCCCAACATTGAGTCTTTGAGATTCAATGAAGATTTTAGAGAGGAACCACCATGCTTGCTGATGCACTACTCTGATTAAAATCACTTTATCAAGTGGGGAATCCATCTCCCATACTGCTTGTTTCCCAAAAAACTTGAAATCAATGGGACTAAAAACTATCCCAAGTTCCCATTGCTTGTATTTCACTCCAACAATTAAGAGTGTTCTCCAACCCATACCATTAGGAAAGAGAATTCTGGGATCCCATTTTCTTGTATGCATTCTTCCAAACATCATGAGTACATAATATAGATCATCAAAGTACATAACAACATAATAAAAATGTACATCAAAGAGGTGCCTCGTCAAAAAATCATGAAAGTGCGTATACCTCCAAGTAAGTAGGCCACCATTTGCCAAGTGCATACAAGCTTCAAGTGACCAATCAAATCTGCTCCAATGACACAAGTGAGGATCCCATGTCCTATAATGCTGCTCCAAAAGGATGTGATATGTATCAAAATATCCAGCCATGTATTCTTTCATCCAAGAAGTGAATGAAGAATCTCCACTAAAATCTGAACCAAATAATGAGCAAAAAAACAAGGAGACTTCAAATGACTCAAAGAAGTCTTACCCATACATCCATGAATGAGAGAATCATAAAGATCTAACAAAGTATGTGGCTGGCAACAAAAATGTTCTCCAATCATAAATTTATTCACCCCAGTGTTGGATGAAGTTCCTCCAACATCAAATGAACCAAGTGTTAAGCAAGAAAAACCATGAGTCTTCAAGTGACTCAAATGCATAGCATAGGTGCATCCATGTAGATGTGCATCATCATAAATTAACAAAGGATGTTGCTACAAATGTGAATAAGAATGTGCTCCAACCATGTCATCATAAAAAGTAAATCTAGGAGTTCCATACTCCTCATGTGGCACCATCAAAAAGAACCCTTTCACCCATACTTCATTGAGATTGATGCTGACAAACATGGAATTGTAGGATGTAGGAGAATGAACTAACTCACCCAAATGATCAAAAAGTGCAGAAGTTTCAT
The DNA here is from genome assembly GCA_001517045.1 of Pseudotsuga menziesii. Lineage (NCBI taxonomy): Eukaryota > Viridiplantae > Streptophyta > Pinopsida > Pinales > Pinaceae > Pseudotsuga > Pseudotsuga menziesii. The sequence goes on from LPNX010923610.1 coordinate 1,368,658, forward strand.
CATGGGAAGGATCCATATGGGTAGTATCATGCAGCTCCTTCAAAAGTGTGAAACCTTTGTCATAGATTGGTTCCAATGTAGAGGAATCATGCTCTTCTTTAAAAATTGCACAACCTTCATCAAGAGACAATTCAAGTTCCTCTTCCACCACATCAAGTGTTTGGATCTCTTCAAGTTCATCTTCAAACACATCAAGCACATTCAAATTTCCACATTTCTCACGATCCACCATATCATGAGAATCCTCCAAAGAATCTACCATTTGACAATTTGAAACATAGGACGAAAAACAAGTATCTTGCAACTTTTCAAGAAGTTGCTCATTTTGAATTGTGATCTTATGATTATCCTCATTATTCTTCAAGTATGCATCATGTAATAATTCATTAAGCTCAAACAAATGGTTTCTATCAAAAAGCAAAGACATGAAATTACCTTTGGTGTGGCACATTTCTCTTTGAATCTTCTCCATGTCTTCAAGGAAGGATGTTTCCTCCAATGAAGTAGCTCTCCAACAAGAATTTGACACTAATGCTTGAGTGTCATGGAGTATGTTGGGATTCTTGGATCTTCTTTTCATTCATCTTTAAGAACCCTTCAAGAAAATGAGGCTCTTGCAAATGAACCTCCTCATCTTCTTCCTTCTTGCTTGGACCAACTTCATGACGCTCAAGTGGTGATGGGGAATTGATCTTGTTTCTTCTTCAACTACTACAAGGTCTTCATTTTCATGTTTAATGGAAGTTTGGCTTGCAGCAACAGTTTTAAAAGTGATCTCTATGTCACCAACATAGAGGTGTGAGCATCCATCAGTAGGTACTCTTTCATAGTTCAAGCATCCATTAGTAGATGCTCTTTGTTTCATTTCCAAGGTAGAATGTGTCTCGAAATGATCTTCAATATTTTCAATACAAACTTCTTCATACTCATGTGATGTCTCTTCATCCTTTTCAGAGTCACTTGGGGGTGACTTTCAATCCTCTTCATGTACTACTTCTACTTCACCTATTTCAAAACTAGGTGGTTCATGGGTCTCCTCCTTTTGCTCCTTCAAGCAAGTTGATGCATTTTTCCCCTTGGTTTTTTTAAGATCAATATATTTTCTCCCAAGTTGGATAGCCAACAATTCGAATCCTTTCATAAGCTTCTTGGGCATGTCTTCAAAGATAGGTTCCATGATTTTTATATGCTCCTCACCATCATATGAGACTTCCTTTTCATCCCTAGTCATAGTTTCCTCAAAAAATTACCTTCTTCTCCAAATGAACATGAAATACCTGAATGGCCTTTCCACACACCAACTTGGATGGGAATCTTTCACCCTCGAAATTGGCTAAGGCAAGAAACTAGTCATTCACCAACTCTCTCTCTTCACAAATGCAAATTTCTCAAATGATCAAAAGTTGCTTTCATTCTTTGTTCTTGACATTTATAAAGTTTCCAAGATCTCTATGGGTCGAATTCCTTCCAAGAGATGCATTCCAACTGTAGTTGAGAAGAGATTCCAAAGAATGCCACTTGTACAACAATTCCTAGTCTCCCACTTCCACCAAATCACATGTGGAAGCATCTTAACTGCCCTAACTCCCTTAAGCGCCCTCTTGGAGCTATTTTTAGCCCTGACATGTCATATATGTCAGATGTTAGCCTTCAAATCTGATTTGTGTCATAGGTGTCATAGCATCTTCATCATTGTTGTTATAGAGCTAGGGAATCTAGTCCAAGTGTCTCACTAGCTCCAAAACGCCTCTTCCTCTTCCATGGGAGTTACTCTTCCACTCCAATTCGACCTTAATTGATTCATGCCAAGTATACTGACGTTCCAAATCATCCCAAGACCCTTGGGCTTCTTGTGGATTCGAAATGACAAGAGGAGGATGCCATGTGGCATAGAAAATCTAGCTTGGGTGGGTCCCACATCCTCCATGTGTCTTCATGATCAATTGCCACTTTGATTTTCTCTTGTATTTATTTATTTAGCTCCTTTATAAAATATTTATGCCATTCTAATGTTCAAACATCATTTATTGTCCCCCTTATTCCAAATCCCAAAGCTTCCACCCCCAACCTAGGAAACTAGTAATTTTCTTCCTTGGCAATTATTTGACCCTTAGCATCAATTTGACAAACTCTCGTGAATATGGCAAATGTGATTAGTCCATTATGACCCAATGCAAAATTTGGGACATGACACCGAAGCCATACTACCTCACAACTAGTCGAACAAGCTGCAATATACTCTGCTTCGGTTGTACTCAGCGCCATGCATGACTACTTCCTGCTAAACCATGAGACCATACTAGATCTCAAACTGAAGCAGCATCTTGAAGTGCTCTTCATGTCAGTGGCACTTCCTACCCAATCTGAATCGACATAACCATGTAGGGTAATCTTTTGATTCTCTTCATACTTGAGCCCATACTCAACTATACCCTTCAAGTACCTCAATATATGCTTTGCAGCAATCAAGTGAACATATCTCGGATCTGTCAGGAACTAGCTCAAGGTGTTCACAGCAAAGCATATGTTTGGCCTTGTGTTCGCCAGGTACATCAACGAAGCAATCATCTGCCGATACATCGTGGCATCAATTGTATGTGATGAAGCATCACATAATAGCTTCAAGTTTGATGCCATAAGTGTGGCCATAGCCTTGCAGTCCAACATTCTTAACCTCTTCAGAATCTCCACTGCATGCTTTCCTTGGCTAAGGAAGATCCCATCTGCACTCTGCCACACCTCCATGCCTAAAAAGTAATGCATCATCTTGAACTCGGCGATGAACCTCCTCTTTGCATCTGCAATAAGCTCATCCTCACTTGTCAGAAACGGGTCATCTACATATAGCAAGAGTATCACTGGTCTTTCGCCTTCAACCTTAAAGTAAAGGTTGGAATCTGGTTTACTCTCGATAAATCCTAAGTTCAACAGGAAGTTGTCCATCCTGTCGTACCACGTCCTGGGTGCCTACTTCAATCTGTACAAGGCTTTCATTAACTTACACACATGAGTTTGTCTGTCATGTGTCTCAAATCCCAATGGTTGCTCTACGTACACTTCCTCTTCAACTACACCATTCAAGAATGTTGTCTTGACGTCCATCTAGTGTACCTTCCACTTCATTACTACGGCCAATGCAAGTATAGATTTGATGGAAGTGTATCTTGCTACAAGGGAAAATGTCTCCTCATTGTCTATGCCTTCTTTCTGGGAGAAGCCACGTGCCACAAATCTTGCCTTGTGTTTTTCAATGCTACCATCTGCAGCATGCTTGATCTTGTAAATCCATTTTGAAATTACAACAAACTTCTCTTCTGGTCTCGAAACTACCTCCCAGACATCATTCTCCATAATCGACTAGTACTCCTTGATCATGGCATCCTTCCATTCTTTCTTCTCTACTACTTCTTCGTAATTGGAAGGCACTTTATCAATGATGTCACATAGGAGGGCCACATAGTTGTTGTATGGTTTAGGTCTCTTGCTTTCTCTATGCATCCTGTCTGGAGCGCCATACTTCTTTGCATCTTGTATTACTTCTCATGCCCATGCTGGTCTTCTTTTGTGGGACTTCTTCTCATGAAGTGGTTCTATAGGTTCTTGTGGTTCTTCCATGTCATGGTCTTCATGATCTTCTGAAGTCACTTCTTTCATTGATGTGTCTTGAACTCTAGCCGCTTCAAGTTCTTCAATCTCTTCAATAGGTAGTTTTCTTGATTTGATGTATGCTGAGTCTTCATTGAAGGTTATGTCTCTGCTGCTGTCGATCTTCTTGAATCCAGGAAAGTATATTCGATAGGTTTTCAAAGTCTCGTTGTATCCTATGAATATTCCCTTCTTTCCTGAAGGATCCAGCTTGGTTCCCTTTTCCTGAAGGATCCAGCTTGGTTCCCTTTTCCTTTAGGATGTGTATGTACACAGGGGAGCCAAATATCCTGAGATAGTTGACTTCTAGTTTCTCACATGAGAAAGCTTCTTCGGGAGTCTTATTGCTTAATACTCTGTAAGGTGTACGGTTTTGTACATACATAGTTGTCCTTGTTGCTTCTACCCATACGTGCATCGGAAGATCCTGGTCATGTAGCATTGTTTTTGCTACTTCCATTATCGTTTTGTTCTTTGATTCTGTAACGCGACTCTGCTGAGGATTGTGTTGGACATTGGGCTCAATGCTCCCCGTGAGTTTCATGACATGGACTAATCGCCTCCCGAGATCCTAACTCTGGAGATTGTGGCAGAGATTAATACCTACAGGTTTTGGTCTAACGACAATAGTGAGTCCAACAAATGGTGTCTCGCCTCTCGAGATCCCAGCTTTGGCGATTGTAGTGAAGATCAACACCTGCGGGTTTTGGTCTAATGGTAATCGTGAGTCCAACAAATTGTAGGGGGTGTTGAACTCCCTCTTAATCCCAGATTCTCTGCAAAGATCCTTGAATTCTTCCGAGGTGAATTCTATGCCATTATCTGACAGTAGTGTCTTGATCTTCTTTTTGCTTTGCCCTCACTGCTGGGAAACGCCTTCTTCACATTCTTTCCTTCAGCACATCCCTTACAAAAGCCTTCATGTTTTGTCTAGATTTCTAGAAGTCCTGAAACTGCTTTGCTTGCAATAGGTAGTGCTCTATAGTGCACGTGTGCAAGCCTTCTATGCCATAGTTCACTTGGTTCCATGCAGTCACGGACCAATGCTTGTTCAGGTTGTCCCTTCAACTTGTACAGGCCTCCCTTTTGCTCTCCAATTGCATCATTTATTGTTTTCCCTTTTGGCCATGTTACCAACTAAATTGCACTAAATTGGATTTCTAAATGAGCCGCCGAAGACGAACAATTACTTGTTCAATTTTCAAGTTCAGAAGTCCATGCAGGCCTTTCTAGGGCCTTTTTTAATTTTTTTAACATGTCCATACCCCATGGGGAATTGTAATAAAGTGAGTTAGCATGATGACTTTATGTAAAATGTTTGGTTTACTAGTACTTAGTCATCAATGCATTATTCCAAGGTATTTTTTCCTTGTTAATTATCTATCGTTTTTTAACGATAAATCATTTCCGAGTTTTTCACACAAGCCTCCAAAGCTGGAATAATTGCCTTGGTGGTTAGGCCTTGGGAGGTTATTAAAAACTATGTGTCGATATATATTACCATGCTAATCATTATTTTGAGTCATTATGAACATGTCCCAAGTCCCCCATAGTTTTTTTTTAATTTCCGGAAGAAAAAAAAATTTAATTCGTTTTTACAGACTTATTTTTAATAAGTTAATTCTAAAACTCTAAAAAGTCATAAAAGTGTGGCTAGGGGGTTGTTTTTATCATGGGGGTGCTCGGTTTCTAAGTCAGAGCACCCACTTAGCCCCTAGACCCACTTTCCTAAGTTTTAGAGTAATGAATTAACTCCTAAATTAATAATTACTCCAAAAACCCAAAAAAGATAAAAAAAAATGAGATATTTTAAATTTAAAAAATTCAGCAATTAAAAAAATAAAAGAAACTTGCCAAAATCGAATTTTATGACTTGGCAAACTAAAGTGGCAAGTACTCGGGCAAGTTTAGCAAGCGAGATGTTGTCATTTTAGAGAATTTTTTGAGTTTGGAATTTTCCTCTCCAAGAGTGGCGCATTTGTCCAAGTGGGGGCGCACTCTATAACGCATATTGTAGGTACACCCTATATACTTTGTATATACATATATTATTGACATATACATCAATATTTTATAACATATTCTTATATATTCACAAATATATTATTATACACGGTAATTATCATACTATTCCAAACACTCTAATTCATGTAACCATGCCATATCTTATAATTATACCTTTTTATAACACACATACATAGACGATTACACAAAAAATTGTGAGGTTGAGGATTCCTTCTCTTCAGGACAAACACCCTTTCCAAACACCATACCAATTAATTAATATATATTAAAACAATTTGAATGGGGGTTGTGATCTCGCCAGGGAGACGCCAGTTCCAAACACCATATCATTTTAATTAATATATATTAAGACAATTTGGACAAGGGTTGTGATTCCTCCAAGGAGATGCCCTTTTCAACTGGCAATCAAATACATGGAACTTTCACAAAGGAGGCAGCATTCTCCAAGGTCATATATATATATGAACAACCCAATAGCATAGATTATATATATATATATATATATTGCCTAGCTCTTGAGGCAAGCATTCATGACAATACATAAGCTTAATAAAATATTCACCAATCATCTAGAATCCATTCTCTATATATTTCACTGAGCATACGAGATACTATGCTTATCCACGTGCTCGAAAATAAAGGATTTCCTTATCTTATTAACAAGGGAATTCTATATTATTCCATTTAATATCTGCTTAGATTCATATACCTTACCTTGCCATTGATTCCTAATATATCCTTCAATATATGATATTTTTGAAAATAACCTACCTAATAATATATTGGCTATGTCCTACCCTACCAACCCATTAAACATCTATTGGTGACCCCTTAGATTAATTCAAAACCTAAAATGCACTTACTAATCAATATAATTGTTCCCAGTTAATAAGCACAATTTCATGACTCAACTTTAGTATTTAACTAACTAAAACCTTAAGTTAAATTCAATATTCAACTAATTTAAAACTTTATCTTAAATTCAGTGTTTAAAACTTTAACTAAACTGCAACCTTTAGTTAAATTCCCTTTTTCTTTCAGTCAAATTCACTATTAAATTAAACTAAGAGTACTAAATGGGATATCTCTGAATACCTTTTCATGCTTCTATAGCAATGCCAGAATGTCTACGGGATGATGTGTTGTGCTATCTAGATGCTTTTGGAATGTGATTAGGCACTCTGCTTCCCACTCTATGTCACCCTGTCAGAGTACAACCCCCATCCCCTGCGATGATACTAGCTTAGGGGGTTAGGTGTTCATGCCCCACAAGACTACTCTCTTACCATCCTGTCCCTGGAACTTCATCTCCATGGTCCAATAATATATGGTATCCTTATAAACTAGAGCCACTGAACCCCTACCACCACATGTGTATCTGCTACATTTACCACATAGAAAAAGTCTGTCATATTGTAATTTCTCAGGGTTACATATCGCTTGGGAATCCGATTGGTGCACTCCATGTTGTTGTTACCGACAACTGCCACTATAAATCCCTCGAACTCCTCTGTATGAATGCCTCACCTACCCATGTCGCATCTATAAAGTTGTGGGTTTCCCCACCATCAATCAAAACTCCTACTATGTGGCCTTGTATTACTCCCCTCACTATAAGAGTATGAAATCTGGGAACTCCGGATAAAGTAGCAATAACTCTGCCCTTGAGATTTCCTTGAAGTGACTCCTCCTCTGTTGCTCGAAGCTCCTTTGTTTTTCCTTACTCCCACTCATCCTTGTCCTCCCCACTATCGAAATAAACCTCAATGCAATGGGCCTTCCCCTTTCCCGGACACGTGATTTGGTACCCATGGTTCTTGGTATCTAAAACATAATTTTTTCCTCCTTAGTTCTTTCCTATTGTCATCATACATCCAATTCTTATTTGGCCAATCTTGCTGGAAAGGTTTCTTCTCTTTATCTTTATTTGGGAAAGTTGGCTTAGTGAGAAACTTGTTTTTAGGAACCGAATCTTGCAAATATTTGGTTCTGCTAATGGCATCTTGTAAAGTGGAGGCTTTGTAGGCTTTCACCCATCCACATAATGGCTCGGTCAGGTCTACCTGACTGAGCTGTACTAGCTCCCTAAAATGTATCTTGGGGTCCCTCTTTTCAAAGCACTCAATGAGCCTCTGCGTGAAGTCAGTGTATGAGGTGATAGTGTTGTGACCTAGTGTCACCATCTCATGGTACCACCACTCATGGGCTTCCCCATCCAAATGTAAAGTAGCCAAATTCATTGCATTTGTCTCCGTCGTAGAGTTAAGTTGGAAGTAGGTATCCAACTTCTGCACCCAAATCCTCGTCGGACTACTGCGTGTCCCATCAAAGTTGGGAATGGTCATCTTCCCCATTGTCCTCTGCAATTCATAGTTCTAATTAAAGGACCTATTAAATAGCCTCGGCTTGTTCCTACTCTTCATATTGCAGAAGTCAGAAAAGGACATAGCTGAGTGGAAATCATCTCCTAGATCCTTATATTCGTGTAGATATGCCCCAAATGGCTCGCTCTGCTCTATTGGCACTATTGATCCTGTGGTGGGACCCTCCAAAAATTGAGGCATGGTAGGTCTAGATGGTTTGTGATATATGTAAGCAGTACTCTGCATGGTAGTATGTGCTTGACTCCCACTACCACTACCACTGACAAATGGAGTGTTTTTTGGATTCATCTAATTGCTTTTTGCATGTTCATGTCAAGTCCACATCTGGCGAGGAATATGCTCTGATACCACTGTATTATCCCAACTGATATTTTATGTTGTTGTGTGTAGGTTTGTTGATGTGGTAATGATTTATTTCAGGGTTTGTGGTATTTTGTGTTCACAACAAGGTTTACATGTACAAGAATAATAATGCACGCAAGTGCATGAATCCCAACAAGTAATTTTTAAATAAAAGATGTAGACAACCCCAAGGATCAAGCATGTACATACCAATAGCATACACTTGGTCAGAGTATCACAATAATGGAGACATGCATGCCATGCACCCAGTATAGCTCAGAAAACGTGATGCCCTCTTCAACCAATTTTCCCATGCAAGAATATGCGCCCTCCTTGTCTTCAAATTATTCGCAACTGCCTCCAAAATATGATGTGAGAGCCCACACTCAGCAATAAGGCTAATAACGGTCCTCTGAAAGGAATGGAAGAGACGTGCAGACCAAATAGCAAGTGTAGATCAATATATGATTGTCCCTCTCTTTGCCTAATTCGCCCATGCACAAACACGTCCTCCTTTTGATGATAAATCTCTCAAACTAGCTCTAGAAGAACAAGTATATAATCAATACGCTGTAGAATGAACAAGGATGGACCTCTTAAGGTTTTAGATGAATAAACTACCTTCACAATAGTTGGAGGATTCGCCTTTGGATGGAAGTAATGAAAATCCTCGCACCCTCCATAGTGTAAACTTCCCTGCGCCTTTGATAGAATAATTCTCTTTATAAATACTAAGTGAGCTTTGATGTGTTATGATAGATTGGAGTGATCTATCCCAAAAAGTGATTAGGGCATATAGATTCGCTGCCGAAATACACTTGCTAGCCAAGGACTACATTCTCAATCCCAACTCATTCTCAGAGCTCTGTAACCAGTTTTCAAAAGTAAATAATAACATATGCATACTTAGGGATTTAATTTTCTTCTTTTATGGAGTTGAGGTTGCATGACTTGCTTATGCATGCATGCAACTTAAATGACTCATGTCACATTCAAAGTGAGATATGGCCCATATGCTTCGCATGTTAGTTGATAATTACTCTGGGCACCCCTTTTTATTTATTGATGGCTTAATATCACCGCTTAAGATGTTCTTTAATTCCAAGTGGCATTAGTCTTCAGTCAATTCCCTACTTGTCAATACCCGCCCAAACCTATGGGAATTAAATAGGTTAAGGGGATGATTCTAGGTTCTTAAGAAAAAGGGGGCATTACAATTCCCCTAGGGTGTCGCATTATATCCCTTTGCTAATCTATAAGACACTTTATATCTTACAAATCGGTCTTATGAGTATTAAGGGAAAGTTGTTCTTCACTAGCAAGTACCCAAAATTAAAAAAACTTGATTGAGTCCACCTCCTGTAGTTATTCCAAGTCTACCTCATTTAATCTGGGAGACCTAAACAGAGAGGACCTTATCCATGTGACACTTAGGGGTATTGTCCTAAGATTCCACCAGATTAGTAGTTGATTATTCCTTGCAATCCTAGGGCTGCTAGGTTGCGTGACAACAAGACCTATTATAAAATATCTACTTTTATTGAGTTGTATCATGTACCTGTGTTCTAAAATCTTTGATTTTAAATTTTATAATTTTTTTCATCTTTTAGAAAAATGTAATATTTTCTACCATCTCCATCTACCTATCACCTAGAAATTTCGAAGAAATTTGGAGGCACCTCCCATCCATCACTTAAACCCATCCCTTCATCCCCATGCTCCTGTCCCTAAACTCATTGCAATATAGAAACTAAGATGCATGATATAGGGAAACGACTATGTGTTTCTAAAATGGAAACGCAATGGAAACGTGGCCCCTCAAAAATTTCGAAACATGGAAACGTAATTTTATATATATATATATATATATATGGGGTGGGAGGGGGCACGCGCGCACACACATGCTTTCCCACACGTGCTCTTTACCAAATAAATATATTGAAGCTTTGAATTTTGAAAAAAAAATACGTATTATACTAATATAATTTATTATTTAACATTAAGATTCATCACAATTAATACATCACAAATTACAATTTACTCTTAAACACATATCTACATGGTCTATTATATATCTCCATGGTATATTATATATCAAAGATGATTACATAATGCAGCGGTAATATCCAAAACCAACCTTTATAAATGAGGCTATAAGCATATATCCAAAATCATCCTTTCTATATCAAGTTAAATTGCTACATGTATCAAATTGTGGACATCAAACATAGAAATAAAACATGAGATAAGTTGGTAAAGCTTAATAGTCATCATCCTCCTCTTCATAATCATCTTGAAAAATAAAACAAGATGCATGTTCAGCAATGGGTTGTGGACTAGAAGTATTTCAAATTCAACGTCTAGGTTCCTTAAGATTCAATGCAGCAACAGAGATGTCCAAGCCTGAGGATTCTAGATTCACATCCAAATCTCTATAAGGCCCAATGCTATATCATGGAACACTATGAGAAGCAAGGTAAAAGTTGGAATGCACATAAACTAGATCCTCAGCCTTCTATGATCTTAGGAAATAAACACATAATAAAACAAACACACCATGAATAAGAAGGTTTTTACCTTGGAAACCCAAACCAGGAAAACCAACAACAATAACAATCCAACCAAGACATGGCCAATATGGCCATCACAAACCACTTTTGGGCACCTTACAATGGAGTTACTCAAACCCTTAAGTAGGCTCCATCACATGCAATACCATGGGACACCAAAAACTATGGGCCTGTAAACCACCAATTGTAAAACAATCTTTGACTCTTTAATCAAGTCAAGATTAACATAACATGCCCCCCTTTAAACTTGACTTGGGGTAAAGACCAACCCCCCTCAAAAAATTTAACTAGGTCCCCAAGAATACAACATGCCCCCTCTTCAATCTACCTAAATCTACAGATAGATTTTTCATAGGTGACCCAATAAACCAAGAGTACACATACCTAACCATGTCTTACAACTGTATTCCCATTTATATTGTGGTTAAATCAAACTCCATTAAAAAATGCTTCCAACACAATCAATCGATCATTTCATCATCTATCTTCCGTATGCTTCTTCCAATGCTTCGATTGCTATCTTTTCCATAACTTTCAACCAAGGCTCATTCTCCCTCTTAGCCCTCTCTCTTAGACCTGAGCGATTGGTAATTCTTCCTCCTGGAACCACATTCAACGAAAAACTACTCAATCTACAATGATCATGTTTATTTGCTTCTGACCTGCAATGTTACAAATATCCTTATGCATGTCCTAGATAGTAGAGATGAAAATCATGGGCCTCATTGTTACCTTGCTTAGTTGCTCATATGCCTCAAAAGCAACCACTATTTGATCTTGTTTGTGACAGTTATAGTTCCAAAATGGGACGTCATTTTTCCAAGCCTTGTGAACCATCATGATCACATAAGACCTCTTCGACAACTCCACCACAAAGTGGGATGCCAAAGTCCACTCATCAACAAATCTACAAATCAGATGTATTCCAGCGGGCTCATCTTGATTCGATCATCCATCACCCGAGCTCTACAACCAAGTAGCAAATCCAACCTTAAATCTGACTGATTTGTCAAATCTAGACATGTTTCCAATAGATCCAACCAGCCAAGCAACAGATCTACTATTTGCCAACAAATTTTGTTTGAAACGTTGTCTTCACTGTTCAAACCACTCTTGTTAGAGAGTACAAGCTTACCTTGCTCTGATACCACTGTTTAGAAATAAATACATAATAAAACAAACACACACCATGTAGAAGAAGGTTTTAACCCTGGAAACCCAAACCAAGAAAACTAACAGCAATAAATCTATTATTCTTTTACCAATCTAGCCATCACCAGCCAATTTTGGGCACCTTACAATGGAGTTTCTCAAGCCCTTAAGTAGGCTCTATCACATCCAATACCATGGGACACCCAAAACCATGGACCTATGAACCACCAATTATAAACTCATGTTTGACTCTATAACCGAGTTAAGATTAACTTAACATGTGAACCCAACCTATTGCGCTTCAGTGAATGAATAAAACCATAAGTGCTCCAATTCCTTTCTGCTAATCAGAGCTTGCCACTTGTGACAAAATACGAATGGAAAGGGTCTACAAATGTACACCATTTGCTCCACGACAAATCCTACATCTAACTAGACTCATATTGATCCTCTATCCTTATGTGGTGCATTCATCTTCCCATTGCTTTGAGCAATAAGTTTTTCATAATAAAAAATTGGGTTCATGGCATGTGCTAAAGTATGCAATGCAGAATTGAAATAGTTCCATCTCTCAACCATGATTTTTTTCACTAAATCAACAAAATGAGCATCAACAAATAAAAGCTGAGGAGATTCCTGTGAAATGATTTCCGTAGTTTACTCAATCATGGTATCCAAACCATCATAAACCTCTCACATAAAAGGTTTGTTTGTGACAGCATTTCGGAGAAGGTCAAATGTAGGGGATGTGAACTTGAGCAAGAAATCTATCTTGCTCCACAACTCTTCATCAAGACACAATTTGCACACCGCAGTTTCTCGCTCATAATCTACATGTCTCTACTCATCCCAAATTGACTCACCACCATAGAAACTAATGGTTTCTTAAACTCAACAAAGCGAAGCAACATGATGAAGTTGGAGGCATATCTTCTCTCAGCAACTTTAAATAACTCCAATTTGGAGTATTCTCAAAATATTGCTTGAGAATGCTGGTGGTTGGTGATGAACTTCATTATATACCTTTCGTGCCCTATTAGTTCCTTGATCCATGGAACTTTATTGTCAATCTCTTCTAAAATCAGATTTAAAACTATGGGCAATGCAAGGAGTCTAGAAAATGTGGTCATACCTACTCTCAACAATCAAACCTGTAGCTTAGCAAACAGGTGCATTATCTCTGATAGCTTCCACCCTTAGCAGGCCCTATTTGCTCAATGGCTTTGATTAAAATATCAGCAATGAATTGAACATCTTTTGCCTCTCCTGAACAATCTTCGACCTTCAAAGATATTGCTCCTTTTGGTGAAGTGGCAATGATTTTGATCAGTGGCCTACACTTGTATCTATCCATCCATCTGAGACAATGGTAACCCCAGAGCTGCTCCATGAAGGACGAATAGGTGCTAAAATATTCTCAACAACTTCTTTCTCCTTTTTTAACAGATCGGTTTAGATTTTTTCATAGTTTGGCCCTTTGAACCCTTGAGGAGTTTTGTTAATGGGCCTCACCATATCTTGCCAATAAGGAGACTGAATTACATTAAAAGAGGTACCACAACCATAGATGGCCCTTGCCACTCTTGTTTCATCTTCTTCTCTGCTATGAAAATAAACCATTTTAGCTATTCTGCTCTCTTGAATTTCATAAACAGGAGATGAACCATTAAAAAATATTGATGATTGTATATGTTGATGTTGAACTGCCTTCCTCTTTTTGGCTTCATGCAAAATCCTTGGCCCAATGTTTGGGGCCCGAGGAGTAGCATTAGCAAGCTGATCATGTCTTCTTTTAATCCTATCAGCCTCTTCCTGCTCAATCTCATACTTCCTCTTCTCTGCTGGGTCAACGGTTTTTGGGCAACCATCCACAACCTTTCCTGATTCATGTAGAAAATGGGCCTTTACTCTTGGGTAAGAGCTCTTATAAAGTTTAGTACACAGGTTGCAACACCGTTCACATGAACCAAGACCAGCAATTTTCGCAATATTTGTGACATGCCTCCAGAGAGGATAGTAGGCAGTCCTCTTGTTGGCCTCACGAAATGGAGGAATAGATGTAATTTGGCTGGAAGCCATTGCTTCTACAAAAAATAAAAAATAAAAACAAATCTGTAAAAAAAAAATGGAAGCATAAACCCTACACAACTAGCAAAAAATATTAAATAAGTAAGAAACAACTTCAAACAATCATGCTTCTCATCTAAACACAAAGGCAATTGTTGATGAAGCTGCCTAAAACACCACAAACAGCTTGATGTAGATCACATTGGCAAAAACACCACGAAACAGCAAAAGGGGATAGCTGTAGCAGCCAAAAAAGACCACAAAACAGCACAAAAAGATGGTTGCTGCCCAAAAGACTGCACTCCCTCTTTCTGGAAACAACCTTGCTCAAGTTGCCTTTCAAATCGCCCTTGCTCCAATTACACTTGCACAAATCTCCCTGGCTCCAATTCTCTTGCTCAGACAGTGTGAGGCAAAATGACAGTGAAATTCCCCTTTATAGAATTTTTTTTATCCTCAGAGGCTTCTAGAAACCTTTAATTAAAACCCTAAACTTAAAATAATTATTTAAGTGGTTCCTGGTGCACTTTTTTAAAGGTTAGATGCAGCTTTTAAAGGTGGAAATGCAGCCATACAACCAGGAAACGTATGGAAATGTGTTTCCAACACATGGGACACATCCATAAATGAGTATCCAGCATGCTCTGTACACGTTTCTGAATTTCAAAATTAAAATGCATGGGGAACACTAACCTGATTACTAAAGTTAGCACAATTTGAAATAGAATCCCATTGTATATATATGTCAAAAAAAAATTCCTGTCAGCTATAAACTGATAACATAAAGCATATAGACTGCACAAAAGGAGCAAACATTATAATCCAATATACTTTGAGTCTTGACTTTAGTTAGCAATTTTATTATCCAAGCTCCAATACTAATGATCGCTTTATGCACACCCAAAAAAACGTTTACTGTCACTCTAAGGAAGCATATAAAAATAAGAAAAGGAGATCATTAAAATTTAAAAGACGTACTTACAGTTCCATTCATGGAGCTGGCAAGCAAGTATTTCTCATCAGAATGAAGCACTGTCAAGCTACACAACATTCAAGTACCATTTGAAAATCTGTGAATGTGTATTAGAGAATAATTACTTGAACAAGCCTCTGAAAATATTTTTGCAGTAATATAGTAAATATGAATGAAAGCAACATTAACATGCCTGCATACTGCTGAAGGCATACGAATAGCATCAGATGGATTTACATTCCCTTTAAACTGCATGGCAGGCCAACTAACCAGATAAGAATAAAAGCAAACAATAGTGCAACAACCTCGAGCTGTCTACATTGGCTGTCCCATGCTCAGCTCATCCAAGTTATCACAAAATAGTCTTATTATCCTAGACTATATAGCATTTTCCAAGCATAATAAATTTTTAAATCCTCAAGAACTTTAACAGATACATGTTGTATATTTAATATGTACCCGAAATTTTCCTGAAAATAAGCGCTGATCACCATCATTGGCAGAAAAACGACTGGCAGCATTCAGGATTGTGCGCCCATGCGCACTTGCAGACAGTCCAGATGCCGCTGATTGTTCTTGTCTTGTATCAACAGTCAGAATTAGACCATTACGTAAACCACAAAACACAAGGTTACCCTGTGCAATTCAAAATATATAAGGAACCTGTCAAATCATAACCACTAAATGCAATGCCCATGGTCATATTTACGTAAATATTTTAAGAAAGTTTCACTTATTTGAGAGTCTACAAATATGTCTGAGATCTTGATGTCACTTAAGAAAAAAAAATTAACCACAAAAGTTGTGCTTAAATACAATGTTACAAACATCTTTTCAGAGAATATATCACTGAGGGTCTGCAAAGAAATTTATCGGGAATATCAGGGAAAATATCAGAAATTATTGGAAAATATCGGCAAGAAGAAACCTAGACTTAAAGAATTATGAAAATATAAAAAAAAATCAGCAACCTGAAAAACTCGAGAGTAATCAGAAATAGAGGGAGAAATTGGAAATATTTGCAACGCTGCTTAAATATTCATGGGCAAAACCATTGCAATATTACATGTTGAAACTATTTTGAGATGGAGAATTTGACAGATGTCCCTGAATGACCAAAAGGGTCAATGGAGTAGTAATTTCAGCATATGTTTATTTGCATCAAGGGATGGTCTAACTCATCTAAGAACCAAGAGCAAAGGTTACTAAAATCATAAAGCAAAATGCAGTATAAGATGAGATCAGATAATTCTATTAATGTCCAACAAATGACCACAAAACTATGTCAATGGAACAGTGTAGTAACATGATATCAATACAAAGAGGGAGCTTAAAAGTAGCTCCTATAAAAAGATAAAAGAAAACCTCAAATAAAACCCTAGTTCTATAAATGGAGAGTCGATCTCAGAGAAAGATATATACAAGAAGAAATATGAAGGAGGTAAAAGATGCTGCAACCTAGAAGAAGCCGTTGTTTGCTGCAATAGGACCGAGACTGTCCCCATCATTGGTGTCTTAACTGAGCAGTCAAGGTCTATGCCATTATTTGTCTGTCTCATGGTACCCCTAGAGGGAGGAAGCACTAGAAAGGAGGTGATACTCTGAATGGATCCTGGTCTCAACTGAGAATGGTGTTGAAGGGTGGAAGATTGAAGTCGAATGGCCTTCTGTAAGTACAAGACTACATCTCTAATCAGGGTGTCTGAAGAATCTAGCCAAACTCTGGAGCTCTCTGAGAAGGTCCCTGGAAAGAAAATGAAACTGCCTGCAGATCTCATAGTAAATAGGACACCGAAAGATGAAGTGATCCTTGGTCTCTAGTATCTACCTCTTGAAGGTGACATACCCAACAGATCCTATCTGGTTAGTCAAGTTGGTGATTTGTCTCTACCCGGAGACGGTGCAAGCCTACTCTGAACTATCCTAAAGGAATATGAAGAGCGTGCGCCCAACAATGAGACCACCCCTCATATCTAAGAAGTGTGTAGCGTAGAAGGCCATATTGGGATGTAACCCCCCAAAGGGTTGATCCAACTGACCTGCACAAACTGTCTATAGATGTCATCTCTGGTGATTTTTCTCAACTCTTGTCTAGTAGGTAAAGGAGGCAACTAGGTGCATTCAAGGAAAACCCAAAAGGAGGAAGTCGGTGAATCACAATATCGACAAATGCTAAAAGATCTATGACACCCACAAACCAACATCTAGAGCGACCCAAAGGGTTGGCTCAAGCAATGGCCTCTGAAAAGAAATAGGGCAAGTATGAGTACCGGCCACGCCCCTTCACCGTGTTGGCAAAGCTCCGAAGGCGGTGTAAGAGAGAGACAAGACTAATCATAGCCTCAAGCCACAAAGGCAGAGCACCAAACTCTGCGAGCACGATAGATTGAGGTACTGTTTTTTTGCGTTTGATGATGCGACAAAGGAGGAGGATCTATGCTCTCTCTGTTGAGGCCCAATCAGAGTCAAGTAGGCATGGCCCCCAAACTTCAAAGCCATAGAGGACTGTGGATCAAATAAGAGTATCCATGAGAGACATATTGGATGAGATGTCCTGAAAATTGTGTCTGAAGCAATGTCTCTCTAAAAGGGCTGGGAGTTGTACCCTTTATTAACTCGGGCCGAAGAGCATGCCACGGGTTGAAACGAAGACCTATAAACTACACCCCCAAGTAGGTCTAGTTGCTAGTGATCCCAGCTTCTTCCCCTCTGAAGAAGAAATGAAGATCAATAAGTAGCTTCTTTGATCCATTGAAGATCATAACCTTAGTTTTACCCAAGTTGATTGTCCACTGAGGAAGATCATAAAAGAGGGCCAAGGAATCTAATTGTTTGAACAAACCGTCCAAAGATGAGGACAAGAGGACCACATCATCAACAAAGAGTAAAATAGAAATCACGACCTAGTGGAGAAGGCACCCATTGTTGTCCTAAATGTGCTCCTGTAAGAAAGACTCTATCTTATCAATATAAATCCCAAATACAGTGGGGAAGAGTGGCCACCCCTCCTTAACCCCAATGGTACTCGTGATGAAATCTGAAATCACATGGGCCATGCAAAGATGACCAAGGATTGACTCATATAATCTCATAATGGCAGTCAGAAGTCTCGAAAATGCCAATATCTCAAAGTCTCAAGAACAATGCCACTCTAGCAACAGAGTCAAACGCCTTATGAAAGTCTACAAAGCAGTAGTACAGTTTTGAGGAGCAGTGATGTGCCTCCTCAATGATGGCCCAGAGCACAAGAATGTGACCAATGGTCTAATGCGTTGGTCTGAAGCTCGCCTGTCCTCTAACTTTGAGTTGTCTCCTCTCAAGCTCTCCAAAAAGCTGGATGTGAAGGACTGTAGCATATAGCCCGAAGAAAGTGTAGCCAACCATGATCGTTCTGTAGTTATTGGAATCGGTATTAGGGCCCGATTTATGGTTCGGGTAAATGATATGATATGACCACAATTCAGGGAAACCAGTACAAACCACGTAGTTAAATAGATCAACCAAGTGACAATCAATTGCTCGAAGCCCATGTTTGAATAGTTCAACCTCGAACGCTTCCTCATCTATTGCTCTGCTAGAACTTATGGCCCAAACAGCCTCCTGGACATCATGGGGAATAAATAGATAACAAGAGGGAGGGGGAGAGTAACTTGGATAAGGGATTTCCCTGGAATGTCATAGACGGAAGAGGTGTGGGAGAACATGGCTTCTAGATCAAGATCGGGCAAAAGAGGGAAGTGGCGAGGGAAGATGGTACGCCAAAAATGTTTAGAGCTATGTTGCAGGAAACTTGGCCCCCCCGACATTTCCAGCCCATTTCCTGACGAAAACTCGGAAACCTGTACCGTATGGTAGGGAAACCCGTTTCCAATTGATGGGGACCGTTTCGCATGTTGGAAACTCGTTTCCTTAAATCAGAAACCCGTTTCCAAATCGAATTTCACTAAAATCCCGCGTTTCCTTCCACAGTCCGCCTAAAACACTTGTTTTTTTAATTTTGTGGGCTTTTGCCTTAAAGGCTACGGTTTTAGAGGCTTCCGGAATGTTCTTTATGCCTTGGGTTTGTTATAAAATAATACCCATGCCTCCTTTTTTCCATCACGACTTATCCCCAACGCTCATTGGCAGCTCACGGTCCATTGGCATAACTAACGATGCATTGGCATAGCTCAAGGCTTACGGTTCATCATCACGAATCTTTGGATTTAGTGTATACATTATCTTGGGTAGGATGGCTCATCCTCACGACTCTTTGGCAGCCCACACCTACATTTCCAGCTCATGGTGGTGGTGCAAAGGTCACGGTGGAGGCTCAAGAAGTGGACACGGTGTTGGCAACTGGTTAGGTTGCTGAATATTGACAATGTGGTCACGGTGGTGCCATTTTGTTTTGCAAATTGCTGGAAGATGAAGATGAGCCCGAGCATGATGACTATTAGTCTTCGGGCTTCAACTCATGTTTTCTTTGTATTTTCATTGTTCGTGTTGATGTAGTATTTTACTTGTAGCCTCATATATAAAGGCTGATTTTGGAATCTGGATATATATGTAGTAGCGGCTTAACCTCATTTTGAAGGTTTTTTTTTTGCTATTTCTACTTGCATTATGGAATCGTTTATGGGTAAAATCAGTGTTGTTTTTGGATATTACTACTTAGTACTTGCATTATGGAATCATTTATGACATTATGAGTAAAAATGTTGAATGTGATGTTGAATTTAATCTGTAAATAATTATAATATATATATATATATCGCGTTTCCCCGTTTCCTAAATTTTGGGGGGTCACGTTTCCAACGCGTCCCCGTTTCCCCGTTTCGTGCAGCTTAGGTTTAGAGGAATCAATAAGGGAAGTACTTAGTTTTCATCGCCTACAAGAGATGAAGAGGTGTTTCTTATGGCCGAGGAGACATCGATATGAAGCTTTGAGAGCTAAGTAAGAGGGGTGACCTTGGTTGAAGGCATACGAAAGTTGGGTGTGGAGGTGTTTACAGTCATCGTCATACCTTTAGTTCATTGGGTAACATCCAGGCTTGTGGGAGAGGGGGGCAGATCCAGTGGAGTAGTGGTAGATTTGAAGGGAAGTCTCCCAAATGATAGAAGAAAGACACATGTACTTAGCAAAGGCAGATTCGAGGGAAGTAAACTGAGATACAGAAGAGCACATCTGCCGAAGGGTGGAAGTATATGTGTCAAGGTCTCCCTCACCAAAGAAAATATTGGTCCGAGGTGGACCCGAGGGTGGAGAAAGGGGGGGTCGAAGATGTGTGGGTGCCAATCTAGAGGGAGAAGGAGAGGAGAGCATCATTAACAAGTGGGATGGGTGTTACCGTGAAGTGATGAATGAAGGGGAGAAGGTCCTCATTGGAAAAGACATAATCTACCACACTTTGACCACCACTGTGAGGCTGACAAGTGGAGGAGAGGGAAGTAGAGAAGCAGTGGAGGTTATTAAGGATGAGTAGCTCGTGGGATTCTCCAAGCCGCAGGAGGTGCCATACTTTGTCAAAGGTCCCAAAATATCATCACATGATCGATGAAGTCCTACAGAAACTGGATCGATCTCTTGAACAGAGAAGATGTCATCAGAGCGGTCATGCAGAGGGGCCTACAGGGATCTGGTGCATGCATTAAAGTCACCCAAAAGGAGGCCATCTCCCACTATGAAATGTTGGATGATGTCAAAGTATAGGTCCAGATATGGGTCACTGTCAAGTTCGTCGTGGATAGCAAATGGTGATGAAGTCGAGGGAAAGTAGCAAACTACAATGAAGATATCTCTAAGGAGAGGGGATAATCTGCTGAGTCGGACCCACATAAACCTGGAAAACTCACCTGTTGTGACCAAAGAAACTCTACCTCAAAGAGACTCCCAAACTATGCATACCACACCACCAGAACCGTAGAACCCACCAGAAGACCAGGTTTCCTGACGACAAGTAGACAACCAGTGGTAACCTATAATATATGAAAGTGGCCTGACTAGACTCTCGTGGGTGTCGATAATAAAAAGGAGATCCAAGGTACCAAGAGCATCTTGTAGCATTCCCCGCAAAGCCTAGACTCTAGAGAGTCCCAGTACTATTCCAACATCCAACTGAAAGCCCACTTCCATACCGTCTCCACCATCTAGCTAGTCACTTAGAGAACCCAGGCCGAGAGTACCCAAGGGAAGGGGAATCTCGCATGATGGCTTGGAGGTCTCGAATGACTGCCCATTTTCTTGCTTGACAAGATGCAATAACGAGCTCCCTAAAGCGTTTCAACTTTTCCACCTAGGACCTAGTAAGATTAGCATCAAGAAAAACCTTAGTAGGAAGAGAGAACCTACGCTTAGCCCAAAGAGCCCCGAGACGATCACATGTTGATCTGAATTAGATAAACAGTGTAGAATCATGACCAAACCAAGCTCTCTCAAGAGGAATATCAGTAAACTCAAGGTTATCTAAGAGAAACATGTCACCAACCTATATGGGATCCTGATAAGGAGAGTGTAAGGGAAGCCCTTTCATCTTCAAGTTCAATTCAAGAGCACACCAAGTACACTCTTCAAGTAACTTGGCTTGGACAACTTCTTCGACCACAACAAGAAG
Source organism: Pseudotsuga menziesii (assembly GCA_001517045.1). Lineage (NCBI taxonomy): Eukaryota > Viridiplantae > Streptophyta > Pinopsida > Pinales > Pinaceae > Pseudotsuga > Pseudotsuga menziesii. The sequence continues at coordinate 1,390,409 of LPNX010923610.1, forward strand.
GGAGGTTTTATCCCCACCCCTGACACTCTCCACCCAAGACTTTAAGTGTGTTTTTGTCTCTTGTTTGAATGTGTAACAACTCAAAGTAATAATCGTCATCGTAAAATATAGAGAGAGAGAGCCAATCTTTAACTTATAAAACCATAAGAACAAAAGGGACCATTCAACAAACTGATTATGAGAGAGTTTAATCAAGGGTCTAATATATCGTTTTTAGCCAGTTACTGTTTAATCTTTAGGTTCCAGTCGCAAATCTTGAAAATGAAGGAATTCAACACTTAAATCCTTTATTTACACTTAAACTAGTGTTGAAGTTTTATCTCCAGAATTGGGTACATAAAATTACTTATCTTGGCAAGCAATTATTACCAAAGTAGGACCCCTTTCATTTTGCATCACTAGTTTATAATGTTCAAGGCATAAATGACATGATTTCTCCATTTGTTTAATCGTATGATACTATTTGTTTGGATTCATCCCTTCTGGATGTAATCTTTCAATTCTTATCTTATGTATGGCATGGCCCTTGTTTTCTACAATTTTTTTTAAAAAGGGAAGCAATATATCTCAACTAGCGCAATTGTAATTATCAGCTTATTGTTTATGGTCTAAATACCTTCCTTGTAAGCGATGGACTAAGAGTGAGGTGGCTTACTTAGCTTGTTCAAGCTAACACACAACCTTGTTTGCAGAAATGGACCTACTCATTAGGCAAGCGTGACCTTAAGCATTGTAAAAACATGAAAAAAATATGTTTGTGATTTAATATGGTTGTATGGTAAGGGCAGAATCCTAGCAAACATTAACTTATTACAAATGGGGTGAAGACTTGTCTTGTAAATCTACCTAAGTCCGAGCGATGGAATTAAAACGTCCAACTACCATTGGAGTTGTCGGCGTGTATTGGACAAGCATTGGCATCCACCTTGAGTATATTCTTTAAATTACATGCACTTTCCTCGTTAGCAGAGGGTTTTCACCTGGTAGAAGAGTTTTGAGGACTCATTGTTGAGGTTTTTGGTTTGGCTCGGCTTCTCCATGGCTGGGCTTGGCCCATTTTAGCCCGTTCGTTATACTTGTTTGTGAAAGTGACACAGTTTTCTCTTAGTCTACAAGCAATCCAACCTTACAAAGTCTCAGAGCTCTAATACTGACTCTTAGCAAGGAAGTAATGGATCGTCGTGGTTCTGTCAATTTTTTTGAAAGTGATTATTTGTGGCCTTTCTCAATTTCCAATCCGTTTTTTCATTTACCAGAACGATTGTATAAATTATTTTTAATTGTTTTATGTCTTCCTTGTTGCAGAGGAAGTTCCTTCTAAAGGAAATGAAAGCAATTAGCTCGAAGGGAGAGTTTTGGGCATTTAAGTTTTTTCGGGTAATCCATCGCCCTCGAGTCCTGCTCCAGGGTTGTGAAGATCTCAGGGCAATATCCAAGAAGGAAAAAATATAGGGTTTTGTTTTGTTTTATGAAGCTATCTCCTCTAAAATTTTAGGGTTTTCTCTTCCTATAGGTGCGTAATGGTACAGTGCAAGTTTTCTTGGGCCTGAAAACATTACTTTTGTAATCTCTGTATGAGATGAAAACGCCCTTGTAAAAAAAATGAAAGGATGTTGTGGCTAAGAGGGTTTAACCCTTTGGTGGTTTGTATGAGATAAATTCTCAATATGTGTTTATATAGAGAAAAAAATTGGTATTAACACTTGTACTTTTCATTTCACTCTTTTTGATTAGCATTGAAGCTAATATTAATCGTTTTGTTTGTAGTCTATTTTCGAGCATGAAACATTATGGACTTAAAATACTGTATGTTTGAATTAAGATAGAGTCGTTGTATTCTACTAATTTTACTGTCAGTCCAGTTACCTTTGGTGGAAAAAAAAGTACATCTTCCTTTCTTCAATCAAGCTGAGTTTGCCTGCTTGATTTTACTGTTTACTTCTTTATGTTGTTTTTTTTATAGTTTATATATAATGACTTCAGGGACTATTTTGTCTCTAAATGCGATTGTATAATTAAATTTCTATACTTCTATTTTGTTTTCCATTCGCCACTCTAAATAACTATGGCCTTGATGATGGGCCCCTATTTGGTATCCAAGATTTATTGAACTAAATACCTTTGGATTTTCGAGTTGGGATTTAGATGTTGTCTGAGTGACGAATGTATTAATTCTTTAATGACTGGAAATTCTCTTTTATATTTACAAGATTAGTTTAAGAGAAATTTTTAGATTGGGATATTAATAATGCAGGTTGCAAACTCTGTAATAGCGTAGATTTCACACACCTGTATTATACAGTTTTTTTTATATATCTATTCTAGCAAGAATTTAATGAGGAAGACTAGTATTACGTTTACAATTTGGTTAAGTTATTTCCTTTAATACAATGCAGTGTATATATTTAACTCTCTTCTGTTGAACATAGAATTTTATGGCTTAGGTTAAGGGTTTAACCCTTATCCTATCTTAGTTAATATATAATGCAGGAGATTTTCTCCTTATAATGTCTACTATTATGTAAAAAGAAGGTAAGTACCAGAATACTAGATTTAATGATATCTCGTATTAATTTCTTTCCTTAGACAAAAACAAATACCTATTACTGTAAGTAACCTTATATACACATTTGTACTATTTATGAAAGAATTTTAAAACCATTTAACAGAAATCTGTATAACCCTAGCTGCGTAAAACAAGTAACTCTCGATTTGTTATTTTAGTACCATATAATTTCCTAATTAAATAAGAATTAATTTGAAAAAGATTGATAAAAACACTATTAACAATTATCCTTTCCATGATCTCAAATCCTAGCCTATTCATCCCATAAATAAGAACAATACAATATTAATAAATCTCTTAGATTAAGGAAAATAAAATTTAAATAACTTATCTGTAACTTCTGGCAACTTGATATGGGACTAAACGGTTCCACCCTGCCGTAGATATCTGCAACAATTCAAAAACTCTCAATCCTTGCAGATATCACCCCCAAGCCAGGCCAAGCTTACTAGTATTTTAGACTCAGGGTTGTTTGAATGTGGTAATCTGTTTTTCTGTAGATGTTGCCATTAGGTTCCCTTTACTCAGCATTCTGGATTTCCTGATGTGCATAAACTTCTCCTTTCAGGAGCTCACCTTCTAGTCCTCACAGCTGGAGAAAGAAACGACACTCTGAGTGCTCAAAACAGATATCCAGGCCAGACCTTTTTTTGGATAATATGGGTAGCCTTGCCTCTGCAAACTCCCTCATCTACCATCAATTCTTATCTTTTTAGATCCATTTTAAAGGAGGGCTTACTCTCTCTTTCCGCTTCAGAAACTGTAAGCAGAGAAGAAATTCAGAAAACAAGTGATTCCTGTAGAGCCTGTTGTAGGTCAGAGTGACATCTGCGGTTTTTATTTCTAGGAATTCTGTCCGTTTTACTGGATTTTTAATTTGGGAGGTCCAGAGCGAGAAGTCTGACTCCAAAGCTATGTCTGTGGGGTTGTAGACTAATCCCTGGTTTTTGTTGCAGCAATTGAAGTACTCAAGGTGGCCTCCTTTACAGAATTCATTTGGCTCCATATCTCTTGGCTGTGTAGACTTTATTGAACCCCCTCAAATAAAAATTCCATGGATCCAATGCTGGTAACCTTGCTTCCAATTCTGAGAATCCTTTAATCTCACTTCACTGACAACTGGGCAATATCCCACAGAGGAACAGTTGTCTTGTTGAAATACTGGCGCGTCCACCATGGAGCCAACTATCAGGTCCAGACTCCCATCCTGCTTGTAAAATTCTCACGGGAATTGGCCTGGTTATTAAGTCTGACCCGCTTCAAAGCTAGATCGACGGACTGATCTCATGCGAAAAGAAAGAACAGAGCAGACGGGATCAAAGCCACAGAAACTGACAGCAAGCCGAAACAAATTGAATTCGCAAATTCGGAGCTGAGAGCTGGACGCGAATTCAGGCGCCTTTCTCTCAGCCAACACGAATTTCGACCGCTTCAAGCGAGAACGTGATTTCAAGGTCTCTTGACCGACATGAATTCGGACTGTGTCCAAGGTCAAGCCTATGTGAAATGATCTTAAGCCGACGCAAACAGGGTCAGATCCAACTTGAATTCAGAGCAATTCACCATTGTTTGAGTTTGCAAGTACAGCATGCCCATCCAAGGTCAAGCCTACGTGAAATGGTCTTACGCCAACGCAAACAGGGACAGAGCCAACTTGAATGCAGAGCAATTCACCATTGTTTGAGTTTGCAAGTACAGCATGCCCATCTCTTCACCCTGTATAGTTTGAAGAAGGTGTGTTGCATGCTTCACTCCAAGAGACATAGTAGTGAATAAAAAATGTAGTGGAAATGTAGCGGTTTGATATGCAACTATCCATGGACAAGAACAACATCCTTCCAACTACAATGAAGTTCCCGGAAAATTTAAAGATTCCCTAGAAAAAAAGATACAAATGATGTTGTTGATGAAATTGTCATTGATGCCAACATGGACTTGCAGTGACCCCACGGGATGTCATTGATGCCACCAAGTCCCACCTGTAGTGCCTTGACCCCTTACAAAGTGGGTTTGTGCCTTGAAGCACCTTGTACCCAGTTGACAAGGTCCTTGTACCCACAAGGCTAGATCTTGAAGACCCTGCTGATGATGCTAAAGACCCTAGAGATGGTCCTGAAGCCTTGGTAGACGATGAAGAAGCCCTAAATGGCTTGGAGAAGCATTAATGACCCATTTTGTGGTCATTCATGCTTTGATGGTGTCATGGTACCCTAAGAGAAGGACTGGCAACCCCACAGGTGATGTCATGATGGATCTTGACCCATAGAGGTCCCCTTGCGTGGCTAAGGTGGTTGAAGAAGCCCATGATGCCTCTTGCCTGATGAAGAAGCCTTTGGACCCACATTTGTTGGGTTAATGGTCCTTGAACCCTTGAAGGAGATGAAATGGTTACTTTTGGATGATGGTGTCCTTGGTCACACATGTCATGGTGTTGGGATTCTTTGATGAAGCCCTTGATGGCTTGATACACCCTTGCATGTGATGGTTTGGGTCTTGAACCCACACATATGGATCTTGAAGAAGATGTGACATGACAAGAAGAATATGGCCAGAAAAACATGATAGTTTGGCAAATGACCCATTCTGTGGTCATTTGTGAGTTGATAGGGTCTTGAACCCACATATTGGCAGCTTGATGATGGCACCTACACACAATCCCACATACAAGTCAACTCTCCAAAAAGAATAAAGAAAGGTGGACAGGTCGGCTCCACAAAAGAAGATTGTGACAAGTCGGCTCAACAAAAATTATAAAATTAAAAATAAATATAGTACAAGTCAGCTCCATAAATTTGTGAAAAATGTGTATAAATAGGAACCAACACTTTCATTTCTAAGTGTGCATTTTCAGATTAGGTGAACAGTGCTCTGAATTTTCAGTTTTTCTGAGGAATTTCGGACTGTGGAAGGAGCAGCAGCAAAGGCAACAGTTTTTCCCTTTTTGATATTAATTGAAGACAGTGTAAAAGAACTCGCAGCTGTGACTTTACTGAGGAAATTCAGGTGTAGAAGGACTGTGGCAGCCTGCAGTAGCAGGATACAGTTCTGAAATTCAGCCATAACCACTGAGGAAGTTGCAGGATGATTTTAACTCTGATTTTCTTTTATGTGAAATGAGTGTAGAAGACTGAATTTTTTACTGTGGCAGCAGCTAGTAGTTTTTATATGCTCAGAATTTTGGATTACAGTCATATAAGGCAGCCAGTGTTGATCAAGCTTTGATGTAGTATGTGAAGGCAACCACAAGCATTCTAGGAGCAGGTTGAATTCTTATCTCTGTACACAAATCTGAACTTGATTACCATACAAGGTTAATCTCCTAAGGATCCAAACAGCAGGAGTTCTGATCTTTCTTGGGCATATGCTGAAGTATGTGGAGTGTACTCTGAGTTTTGTGGAGGAAAGAAAATTGATCAAGCTTTTCGTATGGCTGAGGCAACAGTAAGCTCATTGATCCTCAACTGACGTAGCGGCAGCAGAAGTTTATTACTCTTACCTGTGTATACAGTCAAGAAGTGTTTTATCCTCTTCTCTCTGATTTCGGGTGGCTAAAGGAGCAGTATACACAGTCCAAAGTTTACACAGTCAGCTCAATATACATAGTCCTGAGTTTGAGAAAGGTTTGTGACAGACTGATAAGTGAGCAAGCAATATGTCTATGTCTTAACATAAGCAAAAGAAAGATCAGATTGATATGACAAAATGTATGTGTTCCTTGTGGAAGAATGTGAGATGATATTTAGATGACATGTTTGGAGGTATGATAAGCAGAACAGAGAAATGATCAGTGAAGGATTTGATAAGACCAAATTGACTTTTCAGTGACAACCTTTACTCATGATGACAGTTGGAATACTACTGAGGTGACAGTCTTGACAGTTCAAGCTTTAAAACAATTTACAGTCCAAGTCTTGGACACTTAAGGGAGATTTTCCACAGCACACTCAGTGCACAATGCAAGATTGAAGGGAGCATGCATATACATCCAAGATTGACTGTGTTTGGGGATGAATAGTCCCAGATTCTTCCACAGTCCACGTGACATGGTGTACGGCTTTTTGACTGAGCATACATACACAGTTCAAATTTGGAAAAAGGCTTAAACATCCGAGTTGTTACACTTTCCAAAGCCTTCAAGCAGTCCACCGAAGTTTCTTCTACAACATCATAGACAGTCTGGGTTGGTGATATCTTTTGGGTTCTTCCACAAGATATACACAGTCAATACATGATGATGACAGCCTAAGTGTTGAATTTTTTTGAACAACCCTAGTCCTAATCTTGATGAAGGTGGAGATGACTACCCTAATCCTATGATGAGGGTGATGACAATCCTTGTTTTGGGACTTGCTTAGAGTTCAAGCTTTGCAAGTTGAAGACGCAGTCCTAATGCACAATGAGAGTTGGAATACAGTACAAGAATGATGCATAGTTTAGGCTGATGACAGTCCTAAGTAATGATGACAGCCCTAGAAGCTGTTGATGAAGTATTTGGATAATGGCACCCTGGGTCTTTGAAGTCCAAGTGAATGATGATGACAGCCCTAACTTGTTGATGATGCAACAAAGTTGAGTGACATACATGAGTGTAAGAGGATGACAGTCCTATGCATATGAAGAGCGACTTGAAAAAGATCGAATGCTGCTTGAGAAGTAGTTTGACAGTTTATGCTTGACTGATTCAATATGGAATGAACTTGCAGCAGAAGACATGAC
>LPNX010923610.1:1413730-1436277 GCA_001517045.1 Pseudotsuga menziesii
GTCAGCTGAAGACTCCGTCTCCAACCCCAACTGCTGTGCTGCTATCCAAGTGCTCCCAAAATAATCAATAATCATAAGTGAGGTCTCTTCTTGCTTTACCCTCTATTTATAAAGTTCAACTGCGCAAAACCTAATCTTTGACCTAATTAGGTCACTTTATCTTCTAATTTGCCGTTGACTTGCATGCAAAGAGCATGGTCATGCATGGAGCATGGAAAAGAGCATGGTCATGCATGAAGGTGGCCTTTGGCCCAGGTGGCCCTTCTTGACCAAGTGAGGATGCCGTAGATCTTCTATGGGTGGCATCAATCCTGATCTGATTCCCTAGCTATCAGTAACCGCTCGAACCCACAGGAATCACATAGGTTAGCGGTATGGGCCTCAGGGCCTAAAAGGAAGAGGACATTACATACTGCAATATGCAAGCTATACTATAGAGAACTAGAAATTAATCTTTAACACAATGTAGCCTTTGTGATGCAATTTAAGCAATAAAAGTTGCAGGTCCACAATCTCTACAAATAGTTTACAATACAGTGTTATCTTTGTGATACAACCTATACAATAATGATAGTGGTAATCTCTAAAATACGATCTTCTTACAATCCCTACAAAACAATACTTCGCATCATATGTCGAAGTACTCTCAGATTTGGAAGGTCAAAGTTACTTATTGGAAATGTTTATGCCACTATAGTCATTCACAGTTGCAAATAATATCATCCCTTTGCCCCATAATAGTCCATTGTATAAAGAGAGCGTATTTAACTCATAATTAAGACCTTATACCCACTCTCTCTACGTCAAAAATACCGGAGAGAATCCAATGAATAAATGCTTCAAGTTTCTCAGACAAAAACAAGGAGAAAAGGAGAGTGCAGAGGTTGAGCCAAGATGTGAATATCCAAGAACAACATGAGTTCAATACCTCTCTTCAAAGTAAGGTTTCCTTTCACCATATGATCGGTAAGCATAACTAGAGGGACAAGATTTAAGTATATCATAGATTCAAAGCATCGAGTGCATGAGCTCGAAAAAATAAACCATGCTCTTTGGCAAATGCTCTCATTCAATTCCACGCTTTTGTTGTGCCACACTACACAGTAAAAGATGCACACAATCTCCACAAATTAAACATTGAGGCCCACAACTATACGTTGCATGCCCTCCTAACTCAACTCCAACGCAAATATGTGTAAACAAGAGGCAAATTAGGGTTACACAGTAAAAACTCAAGTTTTGGGTGAATATGATGGAGTTGTGCAGTATGCTATCAAATGCCCTAAGGTTTTAAACTTGAACAAATCCGAAAAGATGGTAACAAGAGAGAATACACTAGTCAAAGGTCATGGATGTGGCCTCCAATATGCAAGTGAACATACAGATCATGGGAGGCTTCAGATAGCACATAGACAGAGGTGAATTCACATAGGGTAAATGACACAAAATAAAGGTAAACAAATGCAGAGCTAATGAATATCAATACTCAGTCAAGACTCAAGAAATACCTCAAAGATGTTCACATAGTGCCATGCGACGCTCGTAGGAGGTGAATACAATCTAATGCTCAAAGGTCACCTATAGTGAGAAAACAATAGTGCTATAACAAAGAAACAATATTATTGGTCAGGAATTAAAAAAGAAATTGTTGAGTATATTTCCAGATGTATGAAATGCCAACAAGTGAAAGTTTAACATCAACACCTAGTAGGTCTATTGCATCCTTTGCCAAATCGAGAATGGAAATGGGTAGTGATAACAATGTATTTTATTACCAGATTCCCAACTACTCAACGAAGCATGATTCCATCACGGTTGTGGCGGATAAATTATCTAAGGGCTCATTTTTTTTCTAAGTAAATCTATTTACAAGGTTGATGAGATAGCAAAGATATTTGTGAAAAAAACATTCAAATTGAATGGGTTACTAGTGGAAATTTTATCCGATCAAAATACAAAGTTTACATCTAACTTTTGGAAAAGTCTTTTGCAGATTTGGGTACGTAATTGAATTTTAGTATTGCCTACCATCCACAAACAGATGGGAAAACAGAAAGTAAATCAAGTGAATGAAGGTATACTTCACTTGTATGTGATGGATAAACCATCCAAGTGAGAGGATTATCTTCACTTAGTGAGTTTTCATATACCAAAGGATAGCAAGCATCATTGAGAATGAGTCGCTTTGAAACTTTGTATGGAAGAAGGTGTAGGACACTAGTGGGTTGGGATAATCTAGTGAACAAAATTCTGCTTGGGCCATAAATGCTTAAGTAAATGGAACAAGAGGTTGCAAAGATTAAGTAGAATTTGAGGGCATCCCAAGATAGACAAAAAATCTATGCACATAAGAACAGAGTGCATAGGAAATTTAACATTGGGGATCCTATTTATTGCTGAGTGAGGCCAAGGAAGAGTTCTTTGAAGCTTGGAAGTTGAGCCAAGTCATCACCAAGACATTGTGGGCCATTTGAAGTGCTTGAGAGAATAGGGTTAATTGCATATAGAATTACATTCCCTGCTAACAAAAGAGCTCATAATCTTTTTCATGTTTCTTTACTTAAGAAATGTGTACATGATCCTAACCATGTGATTGATTGGAATGTGATCCAAGTGGAAACTCGGGGAGAGTTCCAAACATAGCCACTATGCATCATCAATAAGAAAGTAGCATTGCTCTGTAACCATGCCATTGGGCAAGTAAAGGTGCAATGGAAGCATTTTGGTCCTGACGAGGGTACATGGAGCTAAAGGATGCCATGAGAAAGGCATATCCATTTTTGTTTTGATTTCAAGGAAACACCCAGGACGGTGTTATTCCAAGGGGAAGAGGATTGTACTAATACTAGTTTTGACCCTTAGAATGTATTAAATCAAATTATGTAAATGATGTAAATATGCTAGTATGGATTCCTAATGCGGAGCTCAAGTTCAAGGATTCAATATGACCACTTGAATCTTATATTGGAATCTTCTACTGTGGTCTTTTTCTCCCTAAGTTTCCTTATCAATTGTTTTGGGCATGTTGCCGCCTTTCACACACCTGGGGGGACGTGGCAGAAATCTTCAAGCCACTCAGTGTGTCCTTAGGGGCAAGTCTCGAGTCAAGGATGCCACCGTGGTCTTGACTCCTCCGTTTAGTCCAACTCCTAACGAAGCCAAGGGGAGTAGACCATATTAATTGCTAAAGCTTTTAGGGCTTTAGTGTTTATGCTGATGAATGAGTTACTTCGAGAGTTTTGATATACAAATTTAACACAAGATATTTGCAATATTGATTAAACCACAACAGCATAAAGATTAATACTTGATAAGCAAAGTATGCACAAACATATGATGATATCAGAAAGAGACCAGTGCCAATAATGGAGTCCACAAATGAAATTGTTGTTGAATTGTAGAAAGAAATGTTGCAAGTGCTCTTGGTCAAATTTTAAGTTAATGTGGGATGAGTTGATTACTTAGGGGGGAAGGGGACTCCTAATATACCCAGGGGGTACGGGTAGTATGTCCAAAACCCTTAACCGATACGACTACCCACAAGGAATATGTAGGCTGGTTGGAGTCTCTCAAACGGTGTTCAACACTCCACCGCAAGGGTGTAGCCTAACTGTGTCTCTAGGTCACTGACCAATTGTAACTGCTTCCTTTGGGTACTTTGTCACCGCAACGACTTAAATCGAGGCATTGGATTTTCGTCTGGGGAGGTTTATTGAAAAATGTGGGAACTAATTATTCTAGTCGCCCATGCTGCTTTTGATGCAGCCGGCTTATTGGACAAACTGCAGCCAATGCAGAGCATACACAACAAAGTATCGATAATTTTTAAGGATTTTAAACTTGTGTTCTTTGTTAAAAAGAAAACCCTCTAGGAATCTATTTCGGTCCAAATGGACCTCAATCGGGAAAGCGAGGAGGGGTTGATTTTAGATAAAAGAAAAATACCACAAAAATTTACGAATTGTCTAATTAGTCCTACCACGCATCTCTTTCCCCTTTCGGCTCAATTGGGAAGTCATGGGGTAAGTAGTATGATTACTTTGAATTTATGAATATTGAAAGCTTGTAATGAAAATTCAAAGTATACAATGCTGCAAAACACAACTAAACTAAAAAAAATGAAAAAAATGAAAAACCACAAAAACGCAGATCCCCCCCTGAGGGGATGGGGAGTGGGCTCGACAGAGCCTACTCTAGATCTCTTTTATTAATCAATTACAAAACTTTAGAAGCAATGCACTTTGTTCCTTGCTATCTGGAATCCAAAGGCTTACAAAAAAGTAAGATAAGAAGCTCGATTGAAGGGGGAACTTCCTGGAAGCTCTGGATGGCCCAAAATTTCGTTTTTGAGCAACGTATCCTCTTCTTTTCGAACAGACCTACTAAAAACCAACAAGCAAAGTTTAGTAAAAAGTGCCCAAAAACACTTTAGAAGTGTCTTTGGACAACACAAAAATTACCCAAAAAAACTAAGTTAAAAAAGTTGAAAAATGTGCAAAAAGAAACCGATCTTGGCTTGCCTTTTGGGAAGCCAATACGATTTGCACTTCTATGCTAGATATAACTTTAATACTTGAACAAAAGAACTATTGCATGCAAGCTCTATATTTCACTGAAAATACCATGCAAAAATTAATTTCTTTATGCTAGATCTATTCAAAATGGATGAACAATGCTTACTAGATCTGATTAAAAAAAACTTGAGAACTAGATCTAAGTGCAAGATTTATACCTTTTTAATGCAAAGATCTTAAGTAAACAAGTTGGGTAACAAAGGGGAAAAATAATTTTTAAGAATGAGAAAGGAAAGAGAAAGAGTATTTTTTGTTACCGGGGGTTTCGCTTTGAAACACTTTGCAGTGAGGTGCCGAGGGACTATGTCTTTCATATTTGCCTTGAAAGGGGTAGCATCAAACTAGATCCACACCGTTTTGAAGCTAGGAAACCTACAACTCAACCAAAACTCAAACAATACCCGTGAGATCTTGAAATCACATATAAAAAGAGGTTAATAACGCATGAAAATAAACTTATTTAGCATGCAATGTTTGACCTCTAAGCATACAATGATAATATAGGAATTAAAGTAATCTTATTTTCAACTCCTATTCCTACCTGTTCGGAGAAACCATCATAGGCAAGATCTAAACCACAAGTAATGCATAAAAATTGGAAAAATACAGTTGTTTACCTCAATAATGCATGACAATCTGAATCCACACAACAAAGCTCACCACCACTAGCCTCCAAAGCTTTCTTTTATTCCACAAAAAAAATAGCAATAGCATATAGGTTACAACAGCATGCACTCTCTTACTCCAAACCAAACTAGTTTGTGAGAGAGGCTGAGGCTTTATTTATAGTCGGAGAGGCCCAGAGGGCGCCTCTGCCAACTAAAAAAGACTGAGGGTGAATTTGAGATTGAGAGTGAGTTTATCCCTTGATTTGGGGGAGTTGGAGGGAGTTACACTCAAGAAAAATGTGCCACCTCTCAAGAGGTAGGCAAAACCCCTCTTTGGGATCTCCAAAACATGACAGATGAGTGCCACATGAGCAATTATGCCCCCTTCTAAGGAGAAAAACGTCCCCTTAATCTGGAAAACTCGTAGTAGCCTCAATCAACACTGAATGCTTTAATCAAGGAAATGTCTTGCCTTAAATGAGGGAAGCTGATAGAAACTCATTTCAGTCAAATCGGAGCATTTTCCACTGATTTAGGAAATTGGGAATATTCTTCATTTATTAATTATTTTGATTTTTTAATTAATAAATTTCATATTTTGGAGATTTTTTACTTAAGTGATAAATTTATATCTTAAAACTTAGGAAAAGTGGGTTTTTCAGTTAAACGAGTGCTCTGAGTTAGAAAACGAGCACCCCCATGGAAAAATCTAATCCCTAACCACACTTTAATTACATCCATAATTTTCCCAATTAAACTATTAAAAAATAGCCTAAGTTTACAAGAAAATTTATTTTTCACGGAATTAGACGAAACTCTAGGGGTACCTAGCACATGTCCATACAACTCAATACGAATGCCTAACATGTTGAAAAACATTGACACGAAGGCTCTAATAACCTCCTAAGAGCGAAACACCAAGACGACTACCCCAACTTTAGAGGTGTGAGTGAAAAACTCAGAAATTATTAGTCGTTTGTTCAACAACCAATAATAACCAAGGGAAAAAACACTCTGGACTAGTCGGTTTGATGCTCAAGTATGGGAAGCCAAGCCTTTTATAAAAAATTAAATGCTAGGACATTTTTTACAATTTCCTCAAGGGGGTATGAACCAGTGTTGAAAAATTATCGGAAAAATCGCTGACTTTTTAAAAAGTCGCGATTTTTTCCCCAAGCTGAAAAATTGGCTGGAAAAAATCGCGACTTTTTAAATTTTCAAAAAGTCACGACTTTTACGAAACAGTCGCGGCAAGCCCAGACTTTTTCCAGAAAATCTCCATTTTTGCTAAAATGGCTAATTTTCCAAAAATTTGCCATTTTAGTCATTTTGTTGTATACGAAGACCTTTCCTCTACCGTATAAATATTTCAAAACTTTGTTTTATTTGAAGATCAAACCATGCAAGGATAATCTTCACAAAATTTGTATCCATTTATCAAAGATCACAATGGTAATTGAATTACTTTTTTTACTATTAGGGAATTTTTTGAGCAAACATATTTTGAGTGATCATCATAGCACATTGTAGGAAAAAGAGAGCAATGTTTCAAGTGGTAGATGAATTAGGGCTAAATGTTAGGCTCATGTAGAAAATTTAATTTGGGAGGAGTGAAAAATACATCTATGATTTATCACCAATACAAAACAAGAAATACGTTTAATGGCTTACAACCAAATCAATAAAATATACCTTTCAAAAATTAGGTTTAAGTCATAAGATGGAGGGACAAATAAAAGCATTTATGAAAACCTTATATAAACCTAATCATTGGAGTAGCGAAAAATATGAAGTATGAATGGAAAACTTGGGAAGAGAGCATTGATATTAGATAGCTAGATGCTAGTTTTACTCGAATACATTTACATATAATATATGTGATGTCCTGTTGTATTGGTTATCCACTTTTGAGTCCTTGATTGGACAACTACGATGTTTCATGATACAGTATCAACTTTGATGTATCATTTTACATTTGGCATGACTACATGATGATGATATATATCAATGCTTTCTCCGTATTTATGTTCCAATGTGTTTATTTGATGTTATTGTTGCTTTAAATGTTTAAAATCCTGAAAAAAAATGAATGTATTTTGTATCTTTTAATGTTTGCCAACTTTTCCCAATTTTTTCGCCGATGTTGTTGAGAAGTTGTATTCGGGACCCTTGCCTACTTTTTGCTAATGCCGACTTTTTCAACATTGGTATGAACATGTGTTACAAAAAAAAAACCAAACAGACTCCCAGAAAAAGGCTAACGAACTTTTGAACTCTGATCATGAACAAGTGTACTTGTTCTACTTCGCGGGCTCGCTTGAAAAAACCACCAAGTACAACTTAGGTGGTAACAGGGCTACTAGCCTGAGCCGAACAAAAGTTCCCTCACACATATTACCAAAATATTTGGAATAGCATATAAAAATCCATTTGTATAAAAGAATATATGTATAAAAATATGAGATAAGATATAATTATATCACAATTTCATGGACCATTTAAATATGGTCATGTGTTCCTTTTCAATGGAAAGGTACGTCTCTATCCTTTTGATTAATTACATATCAAATTTATTTAATATTTGTTTAATTACTTTTCTTTTATTATTTAATTATTTGTTATTTGATATATTTATATATTATTTTATTTATTACATTGCCTTGCTCTTTGGGATGGTTTGTCCTCAAAGCATACCTTATCAAACTTCTTTATAATTTTAATATAGTAAGTAAAACCATGGGTGGTTTTATTAATTCTATTCTTTAACTTTTTCTCTTTTTTCCTTCTCTTGCGAATAATATTTTTCCCACTTCTTCTTTGTAATATTTTTTTACTTACTTCTTGGTCTCTTCTTCTTATTTGCAGCCGAAATAATTTATTCTTTTCTCCTTTTTTATTTTTTAGAATAACTTAACTAAATCTTCTTTGGCCAAAGGCCTGCATTCTATGTTGCACAAGTTTCTGGAATGTGAGTACGTTGGGTACACAGACACGAGCATCCGATACGGCTAGAAGCTTCGCCCAAATTTGCAAGAAACGTAGGGTTGGGAGCGGCAATAATATATATTAATTTTTTTTAAAACATAATTGATTAATTTCATAGCTTAAACTATTTTATCCTCTTAATCCTCTAGTAGTGTAAAAAAAATCATTCTTTTTAAATTTTCTCACTCTAGATCCACATTATACAAATCTCATTGTACGAGTTTGTAAAAGCGGGTTGCATATATGTGTACAAATCACCAATAGCTTCATAAATCATAAGATTCAATATTTTTCTAATTCCTTGTTCCAACTCCATCTATATTATTTCTCCTAAGAATGCTTAATCTTTGGGTGCCTCTGCATTTTTTTTATGGTAACTACTACTTACTTCTAATGTGAATGGACTTGATTAAGTTCAACTAACAAACTTTCAAAAATTTGGTATCTTGAGTTTGATATGGTTTATGATCCTAAATTGCTATATCAGTCGGTATGAATAATGTAAGCTAGTTATAATCATTTGAGATATGAATTAAAGTTGTTCAATATCTTAGTATTGTAAAAGATCCATTTGCATTCACTTAAGTACACTTGCAGCATATATTTTGAGTGTGAATGGATCTAAACATTTAAGAGGTGTGGGCCCTCTTTATTTATATAACCTTGAAAATAAAAAAATGGCATTATTGATAGATTCAATTGAAATTTTTATTATTGGTGATTTCTTAACACAATAAACCTTAATCATTCAATTAATTTTCAACACTTTTCTTATGATTTTGGCCTCCACATGGTCGGGAGCTTCTACAAGCTCCCAATAAAAAGGGAGCAGAAAAAGCAAGTTCCCAAAAAGCTCCTGAAAAGCTCCCAAGTTCCCAAAGAATCTCCCATCAAAAAGGGGACGTTTTGTACCAGCTCCCAGGAGCGGTGAAACGTCGTGTACGGGTTGCCAAAATCCCAAGAGCGGTACCCGTGCAACTAAAGGTCCTATATTTTTGGAAAACCCAAAAATGATGGCCAAAAGCCAAGTTTCAGGGATGCTCCGAGAAGGGTTTGTGGCCAAAGGTTGAAATCAAGCCCAAAAAGGGGCTCTGATACCAAATGAGTCGAACATATTACCAAAAAACTTGGAATAGTATAAAAATTAATTTGGATAAAAGAATATATGTATAAAAGTATGAGATCAAATATGGTTACATTACAATTTCATCGGCCATTTAAATATGGTCATATGTTCCTTTTCAATGAAAAGGTACGTCTCTAACCTTTCGATTAATTACCTATCAAATTTGTTTAATATTTGTTTAATTACTTCTTTTATTATTTAATTATTTGTTTATTGATATATTTGTATATTATTTGATTTGTTACATAGCCCTAAAATTAATTACTCTTGCAAACAAAAATTGACCATAGGCTAGCGGATCTTCTACTCTAATACCAATTAGTAGATGCACTAAACACTGAAATATTATGCTTTATATATATATATGAATGATTACAATACTCTCATGACAGTTTATCTTTATAGCCATTGACCTGTCATGAGTGAAAAGGTGTGACCTATGACTCTTCATTAAATGTTAATGATCTAATTTAGTTATTATTATTATTATTACTTATTTATTTATATTTGTTACAGTTTTCCTAGGAGATGACTTAACAACCAAAATCATAGGACATGGAACGGTCAAGTTGTTGCTCAAAGATGGAAGGATTAAAAATCTTCTTAAGGTTTTGCACATTGCAAATATGGCCAAAAACCTAGTATATGTAAGTAAGATGGGTGATGTAGGTGTGCATACTGTATTTGAAAGGGACAAGTGCAAGATAGTACGAGGGCCAATGGTGTTCATAGGGGAAGTTTGGATTGGAACTTTGCACAAGCCATTGGGAAGCATTTTAATGATGGGTGTAACAGTTATGTTGTTCTTGAGGATCGCAATATAGAAGGAAAGACTCTTATTGTCTCTATAGAGAAGACAACACTATGGCATCAAAGACTAGTATATATTGGAGAGAAGGGCCTTTGAGAATTACATGGTAAAGGTATAGTAGAAGGTATGCCTAATTGTTCATTAGACTTTGATTTTTGTGAACATTGTATATATATGGTAAAGAAAATCCAATGAGATTCCCATCTGGTGCTACAAGAACAAAAGGATTCTTGGAGTTGATAAATAATGATGTGTTTGTACATGTTCTTTGTCCATCACTACATAAATCTATGTATTATGTTTCATTCATTGATGATTTCTCAAGGAACACGTGTGTATATTTCCTCCATAAGAAATCTAAGGTTTTCGATAAATTTAAAGGGTTTAAATCTCTTTTAGAAAACCAAACAAAGAATAAAATAGAAGTGATGACGACAAATAATGGTGGAGAGTTCTACAAAAATGAGCTCGAGGAATTTTGTAAGAAGTGTGGAATAGCTAGGGAAAAAACTACTCCATACACACAACAAGATGGAGTTGCAGAAAGCATGAACAAGACATTGATTGAGAAGGCAAGGAGTATGCTTAGTGGTGCAGGGTTATCACAGGAATTTTGGGCAGAGGGAATGGATACTGCATGTTGCTTGGTAAATTGATCACCTACATCAACATTAGTTGAAAAAGCTCCACATGAGGCATTGACTGGTAAAAAACATCTCAAACATCTTAGAATTTTGGTCGTGATGCTTATATGCGTGTTCCAAAGGAAAATAGGAGTAAGTTGGATAACAAAGCTCAAAAATGTAGCTATATTGGTTAAAAAAATGGTATAAAAGGCTATAAACTTTGCAACCCAATAACTAAGAATTGTTTATAGTCAAGATGTTGTATTTAGAGAGGTTAAAATTCCTCCCAAACAGGGAGTCCAACCAAAAAAAGAACTAGAGATAATAGAGTTTGAGTTGGAGGGTGAAGAATCTAACTCAACAAAAGAAGATGAACAAAAAGAGGAAGAACCTCGAGATCCATCCTTGCAGAGATCAATTCATGAAAGAAAGCAATTAAAAAGGTATATCCCTCCTGATTTTCGCTCTAGATTTGTTATATCTATTATTGATGATGATCTTAGAATTGTTAGGGAGGAAGTGGATTCACAAGATAGTAAACTCTGGAAGAAGGAAAGGGTCGAAGAAATGTATGCCTTGGATAAAATGGAACTTGGAATTTGGTTGAGTTGTTAGCTAGAAGAAAATCTATTAGTAGCAAATGGGTGTTTAAAAAGGAGTTCAATGTAGAAGGTAAGGTGGAGAAGTACAAAGCTTGCCTAGTAGTTGAACGATATTCCCAAGTGGAGAGAAATGATTTGGGTGAGATTTTTTCTCCTGTTGCTAAATTAACTTCTATTAGATTACTTTTGTCTATTGTTGTTTTATGTAGCACGAGAACCACTCCCGGCTTTTAGGAAACTCGTTTCTGAAGTTCCAACGTTCCAAGGAACTTGGGAACTTGTAGGGAACTTTCCAAATTAAGTGAGAATCGTTCCGGATGGTTGGGAACTTTTACCCTCTAAAATTGAGAACTTGGGGACTTTTTTTGCGTGTTTCCTTCACCTGGAGGTTCCATGCATTCATGATCACCACCAATCAAAACTGAAATTTCCAAGGAAGAGGATAAGGAAATGCAAAGATACACCTAATGCATTGTGCAACCCGAGAGTGAATGTATAGAACACTAAAGAGAAAATAGTTTTAAATTTTACTTTCAAACTAAATTCATATATTACATTTAAATAAAAATTATCTTGAGATTTATTTCATAATAATTTAAATTTGATTTTTATACACCTTTGCAAATACCCTAGCATAGAATGTCTTGGAAACATTTAATATTCTAATCCATTTTAATCATAGTTGACAAAATTGAAAACTTACTCTATACTTATAGCCACAAATATAGGGACTATGACTTCTAAAAGTTCCCACTTTAAAAAGAGTTTACCTTATATAATCAATGACATCGATGGTAATCCTAATCTATTGCCATTTCCATCTGCTAAGAGGTTCTGGTTACAACAATATTATAAGGGATAAGCTAAGTCATATGGTTTGTGTTAAAATTTTCTTCTCTATGTTTCTTATCTTCTAATGTTTTTTTAATTATTTTAATCTATATTTTCTATATTTTTAATATATATTATTGTAGTTCCCAACCTACTGTTTCCTGCAAATTTGTGGTAAACTTCTAGACGTATCCAATACTTGTACCCATTTCCCATTGTTCCCATGTTCCGGAAACTTATGCAACATAGTTGTTGTTACTTTTGATCTTGAAGTAGGCCAAATGGATGTGAAAACGATATTTTTGCATGGTGATCTTGAAGAAGAAATTTACATGAAACAAGCAGAAGGATTTGTAGTGAAGGTAAAGGAGCTGGTTTGCAAGTTGAAGAAGTCCTCGCATGGATTAAAACAACCACCAAGACTGTGGTATTAAAGTTTTGATACTTATATGGTGAAGGGAAAGGAGTTGGTTTGCAAGTTGAAGAAGTCCTTATATATATTAAAACAACCACCAAGAATGTGGTATCAAAAGTTTGATACTTATATATTGGGACTTGGTTTCTCAAGAAGCAAAGTTGATCACTATGTGTATTCCAAGAGGGTTGGTGAAGATTTTTTTATGTGATCTTGTATGTTGATGATACGTTGTTGATTGGAAACAATAAGGAAATCATCAAGCATGTCAAAACCTATTTTTCTTTTGAGTTTGATATGAAAGATCTTAGTGTTGCAAATTTTATTTTGGTCATGGAAATTAAAAGAGATCAAGCCAATAGAAGACTATGGTTAAGTTAGGAAATACGTTGAGATAGTATTATAGAGGTTTAATATGCAAAAATGTAAACCAATAAAGGTCCCTATTCTTATAGGTGTAAAGTTATCTACAAATCAGTGTCCTAAAACTTAAGAAGTGGTAGAAGATATGTCGCGTATTCCATATGCTAGAGTTTTTGGAAGCCAGATGGTATGCTATTGTTTGTAATACACCATACATTGCCCATGTAGTGGGAGTTTTAAGTAGGTATATGTCAAAGCCAAGGAAGGAACATTGGACAACAGTAACGACAATCTTCTAATATTTGTGTAGCCCTTCAGATTATGTGTTTTGCTACCAAGGAGGACTTGGACCTTACAGAGAGATAGATATACAAGGCTCTGTTAATGCAGACTAGGCTAGAGATCTGACCATACAAACAAGTGTTTATGTTTTTGAATAATTTGGTGGAGAAATAAGTCAAATGAGTAATAGGCACAATGTAGTTGTATAATCAGCTACAGAACTTGAATACATGGTTGCAAAGATTGAGAATAGATTGTGATAACTCAAATGCAATTTTCTGGTAAGGAACCCTGCTTATTATTCCAAGAGAAAGCATATTGATGTACAGTACCATTTTGCTAGAGACATGGTTGAACAAAGCAAAGTATTGTTAGAGAAGGATGATACCTTAAACAATCCAGCAGATTCACTGAAAAAGTTTGTTGGCACTAAAATTTTTTGTAGAGAATCAATGGGCATTGTTGCCTAGCAACTAATTTCATGAATGTTCCACTTTGCCCCTTTGTTTCAAAGAATACAACAAGTGGGTGAAAGTTGGACATGTGTTGTACTCTATGTAGGTTCCGTGTAATATCCCAAATACTGATATTTTCTATTTCTATTCAAATTTACTGAAATAGCCAGGCATGCAAATTGCCATGCAAAATTTCCCTATTTTATAGCTGAAATTAGGGTTAGGGTTTGCAGGATAGAATGAACACTTACCACTGATAAGCCGGCTGAATATGCTCTAGAGAGAATACGCATGCAAGATGAGTTGAGCTGATGAAGAAATAACCTGGTTTTTTGCTGCAATACCCTGGTTGGTTGAATCAAACAAGTATGATGTTTTTGCTGAAGGGATGGTCAGTTTCAGCTAGAAATAAGTCGAAAGGAAGGTGTGCCCGTGCAAGAGAGTATGGCCCGAGCATGCAAGAGTTTTGACCCCTCCAGATGCCCTAGCGAATTGATCTACCAATCTGCTGCTCACGCCCCCACAACCCTGTAAACTGCTACTAGCTGCCCCGGATGGACAATCTGATGGCTGATAATCACCCAATACAGTAGAGTGATCTTATCGGTGAGGATGCAATCCGCATGCGGAAGAAATATAGTGATCCAGAGTCCTAGTGAATGACTAGGGTTTCCCAACTAAATGCCCCCAGTTGTACGGATGAACCTGCAAATAACCTTCGGACATATACTGGAACACTGGATAATGATGAATGCAATAAACACGGTGAAAAACCTGGATGGTTTATCCTGAAGGAGACTAGGGCAGATATCTCACTGCCGAAACCCCGTTAGTTGAAGATGCCGTCTCCAACCCCAACTGTTGTGCTGCTACTCAAGAGCTCCAAAATCAATAATCATCAAAAGTAAAGTCTTTATTCACTTTATCTTTCTTTTAAAACTTTCAACTGTGAAAACCCTAACTTTTGACCTAATTAGGTCACTTTAACTTCTAATTTGCAGTTGACTTGCATGCATGCGCATGGAGACTTAATTGAGTGCATGCATCATTAAATAATGCTTAGATGTCATGCATGTCACTTTTAGGGTTTGCATGCATGTCATTTTTAGGGTCTGCATGCATATCACTTTTAGGGTTTGCATGCATCTCACTTAAAGGGTTTGCATGCATGTCATTTTTGGGGTTTGCATGCATGTCACTTTTGGGAACATTACAGTCCTCCCTCGCCAAAGATTGCTTGTCCTCAAGCAATGCCAACGCAAATCCACAATCAATCAACTGAACCAACTGAATTCGAGGATGATCCCAGGGTCCCAAATTATCCTAGGAGATATGTAGCACCCTCTGCTCAAAACACTGCACTGTACGGTACCATCATCAGAGACCTCCTGAAAGCACCCTCTAGTAATCACTAAACTGTTAGTCACTATAATCCCAGGGTCCAAAATCAATCTGAGAATTGCAGAGGTCAAAATGCATCCACCACTACCCTGCGTAGTATCGACACAAAGAGCATCGTGTAGACTCCCATGTAACGCCATCAGTAAACACTGTATCCATCCCTCATAAGGTCTTCCGCCTGGATCCCAATGCAAACTTGTGGATATTTCATCCCAAATATCTGAAGGCTCTTGTGGGACTACACCCTTGGCTAGGAATGTCTTCCCAAGAATCGCCCACTCAATAGGACACCAACTCTTAATCTCTGTCCAATCCAACCCCCGAAAAGTACCTTGTCCATAAGCACCATCACAAGGAATAATCCTACCAAGCTGACATTCTACCCTTCTGATTTCAACTGGAATGCTCATATACTGCTGGTCAATTTCTCGATCCTGGCCAACCTATAAAAACCATCCACCATTATGCAAATGTGGACTCAAGCTACTGCAAGCTCTATCTATGTACTCCTTAAGAGGACTGCTTTGAAATGCAATAGTATGTTTCTTCTGCTGCCCCATCAAGGAATCCAACTGCTCTTCAATACTAGACAGCCTGACCTCTGACTCGGTACATAGAACTCAAAGAACTATAAGCTCGACATCTCGTTGTACTATGGTGTCTCAGAGTATCTTGGTCCTCTCTTTCATCGCTAGAATGCTTTCTTTAACCCGTTCAATCTTCTTTCAGTGACCATCATCTGGAAGCTCTATCTCATGCATGTATAAACCCTCCCTAACCTCCATGTGTGACTGCTCACTGTCTCGACTGTTGTGCTCATTGCCTTGCACCTCATGTATTTCGTATGTCATAACTATCTGGATTCCTGCTGTAGGTGATGAAGAGTGTACCAACTCCAACTCATCACATGGTTTGTCCACAATCTGACTAGCAAATGTGCTTGTGTCGCTAGACTCACAGGATGGCTCTAATGCTATCTCCTCATGCACATCCTCATCATGTACTGTTAACTCCAAATGAAGCTCACTAACAACCTGTACTTCATGCTCATCTTTCTTCTCTTCCCCAACTATGCCTTTAAGGAGATCCTCATCCAAATCCTTGGGTTGGCTCCCGAACTGGATGGTGTAATATTCTTGAAAGGACAATGCCGCACATACCTCATCACCCAAGGCTAGATACTCTTGATATCGAGGCAAGTATTGAAGTACCGCTAACCTCTGCCAATTTCCAGTCAAGATCCTTCTCATTGTCTTCATGTTCTCACAAGCTGGCAGAGAAAAAACTTTGTTCTGACATGTACTTCACCAACATCACTGACATGCATTTGCATATACACGCATGTATCAACATGCACTTTTATTCAATTGCTATGTGCCCACAGTTGGCAAGGATCATGCTCTGATACCACTGTAATATCCCAAATACTGATATTTTCTATTTCTATGCAAATTTACTGAAATAGCCGGGCATGCAAACTGCCATGCAAAATTTCCCTATTTTATAGCTGAAATTAGGGTTAGGGTTTGCAGGATAGATTGAATACTTACCACTGATAAGCCGGCTGAGTATGATCCAGAGAGAATACGCATGCAAGATGAGCTGAGCTGATGAAGAAATAACCTGGGTTTCAACTGCAATACACCGATTGGCTGAATCAAACAAGTGTGACGTTTTTGTTGAAGAGATGGTCAGTTTCAGCTGGAAATAAGTCGGAAGGGAGGTGTGCCCGTGCCGGAGAGGATGGCCGGAGCATGCAAGAGTTTTGATTACTCCAAATGCCCTAGCGAATTGATCTACCAATCTGCTGCTCACGCCCCCACAACCCTGTAAACTACTGCTAGCTGCCCCGGATGGACAATCTGATGGCTGACAATCACCCAATGCAGTAGAGTGATCCTATCAATGAGGATGCAGTCCGCATGCGGAAGAAATATAGTGATCCAGAGTCCTGGTGAATGACTAAGGTTTCCCAGCTAAATGCCCCCAGCTGTACGAATGAACCTGCAAATAACCTTCGAACATATACTGAAACACTGGATAATGATGAATGCAATAAACACGGTGACAAACCTGGATGGTTTATCCTAAAGGAGACTAGGGCAGATATCTCACTGCCGAAACCCCGTTTGTTGAAGATGTCATCTCAAACCCCAACTGATGTGTCCACATGCTGTGTTGCTACTCAAGAGCTCCAAAATCAATAATCATCAAAAGTAAAGTCTCCATTCACTTTATCTTTCTTTCATAACTTTCAACTGCGAAAACCCTAACTTTTGACCTAAATAGGTCACTTTAACTTCTAATTTGCAGTTGACTTGCATGCATGCGCATGGAGACTTAATTGAGTGCATGCATCATTAAATAATGCTTAGATGTCATGCAGGTCACTTTTAGGGTTTGCATGCATATCACTTTTGGGGTTTGCATGCATGTCACTTTTGGGAACATTACATTCCCAAAGCAAAGAGGGTGAGGGGGGCCAGTGGGCCCTTTACCAAAGGTTCGAGACTTAATTGAGTGCATGCATCATTAAATAATGCTTAGATGTCATGCATGTCACTTTAGGGTTTGCATGCATCTCACTTTCAGGATTTGCATGCATGTCACTTTTGGGAACATTACATTCCCAAAGCAAAGAGGGTGAGGGGGGCCAGTGGGCCCTTTACCAAGGGTTCGAGGGGGTATGGGAGGTCAATGGAGCCCCCACTAGGGGTTCAAGGGAAGCACCCCCAAAGGAAATTTTTTGGGCCGATTTTTGGTATGTTTTCAGCCTTTTCGGTCAATGGTTTTTCAACCCACTGTAATCTAATTATGATTAAGGAATAAGGGCTGTAATCTAATTCAAGTGAATGGATTAGAGTTGGATGCTATATATTATATTGTAAACAGAAGAGATAATACAATGAGATAGAGAGTGAAGAAACTCTCAGGTATGTTGGTTTTCGCAGTTTGGGTTTATAGGGTAAATCTTTATGTATTGTGTGAGAGCCATTGTTAATTCTTGTGATTTTAGATTCTGTTTGGTATTGCTTTTCTTACACAGGTTTATCAAACTCTCCAAAATAGGTCCTACGAATTTCCTAGGGAGAAAAAGTCCTAAAATTAAACCTTAATTATGGAATAAATGAGAATCAACAATAGTATCAAGGGTTGGGCTAATTTTAGAAAAGAAAAAAACACTTCAAAATAGGAATTAGCTTGTAGGCTCATAAAAATAGCATCAAAGGCTCTTCTAGGCAAAGCACTCGCCCAATAATGTCACATGAAAGCCTCTCAAGACTTGTGATGTACACTTCATAAGGGCCCACCAAGACCCACTCGACCATGCCAATGCAACCAGTCCTTAAAATTATCAAGTGCTCACCATGGCTTGAAATCTAACACTTGCAATGCATGCCATAGTGAGCATCCAAAAGTCCAGTCATTCTACTGGGAAAAAAAAACACCTCGAAATAAGTTGAAATTCAAACCACAATAAAATTTCCCATCTAGGTCCTCAAATACGTAATCATCCTGTCGATCAGAGTACTTTCAGATACTACTAAAAATAGCCACTGCTCAAAATAGAAGTTGCAAAGATTAGCAACTTCTCAGAGTTGGCTGAAACTTAAACTCCATGCACATCTCCCCAAACAATATCCAAATCTATGATCAAATCTCACAGAAAATAAGCCTACAAAAACCAACCTGATCATACCTTTCAGGTTCTTCATCCTTCCGTACCTACTCTGATTACCGCACTGAAACTGCAAGTGATACATTTGTGCTCTGCACACAATCTCTTTGTCAAACATTCGGTTTTTTTCCCCACAAACTTTCAAATCATTTATTACATCAGCCAGCAATAGTAAAATGCTCTGCAATGAAGCTAGGCAATGACATTTTTCTTCTCCCAGTGATTGCTCCGATGGCTGCAAAATGCATGCAACAGCTTGTATTTTTTTTCTTTTCACAGATTTTATCCTTTTATGTATAAACAGCTACCATAGAAGTATATTTTGACAGGTTCTTTTAATATACGAACCAATTTTTTTCCTAAAACTTTTCATAATAATTCCTGGGCAGATGCAATTCAAGCTAATGCCTGTGCCTTATTTTATATCAGCAAGACAACACAAGGCAGATGCAATTCAAGCTAATGCCTGTGCCTTATTTTATATCAGCAAGACAACACAAGGCAGATGCACACAACAGTCGACTGCATATGTCTATGGAAAATGTCTCTGCTGTGCTATTTCATTTTTCCCATTGTGACTCAAGTGGTGGCTTGACAGATTTAATGTCTCCCTGTAGCTAACGACAAAATATTTGCTGCAGCAAATGGTTCAACAGAGAAAAATGGTGTCCATGAATGCAGGCAATGTAGAGAATTTTGGAGGTTGTGGATACTAGATGTCTGAATTTTCTTGGTGCCCTCAAAATGTTTTAAAATTATTTTGGATCGTAGTAGAACGTGCAGAGGAAATTGTGTGCAATGAAGAACTGGAGTGACTACCCACCAACGGAAACTTACTACTATGGGTAGAATGAAATTAGCCACAGGTCAGCAAGGTTTGAACTTGCTTTGATACTACTTGTGATATACCTTGCAGTATTCATGTGATCCCATAGCCATTCAGAGAAAAAGAGATAGAAATAATGATTACTAAATATGAATTCTACCAGGAATCAATGATATACAGTCAAGAACACTGGAAAATATATAGTGTCAAATAGACACCACTACGCTAATGGACACGGCCTTTCAGAATATTTATTAGTATGAATAATAGAATTTAGGTATATTAAAATGGTATCCAAAAGCAAGATCAATTTTAGTAAAGTATTTAGCCCCTTGAAGTTCAGCAAATTAAACATTGACTCTAGGGAGAGAAAGCATGTGTTTAGTGGTAATTTTGTTAAGAGCCTTATAACTGGTGCACAAGTACCATTCATTGCCATTCCTGGACTAGCAAAGTTGAGGACCCACAGGTTTTCCAATGCTTTGCCAGAAACAGGAGTACTAGTGGATATATACTTGAATTGATAATCCTTTTTATCTTTGTGCAGCTTATATTCAATGTGAAAGGCATCATACAGATCTTGGCGTCCATGCCTATAAGTTTTAGAAGTTAATTACAACAGAGTTGATGGTGAGCAAATAATGTCCAGTCGCATCAGTTGTTCATTACTTTTTACATAGACAAGACTATAAGATTTGAGGTGAGGCCTTGTAGGCATATTTAGAGTAGACACTATATTTTGTGAAATAGTGTTTTCATGCTCCTAGTTTATCATTCACTAGACTAGTCACTAATCTATCATCAATTTAACAATTTCATGTAAAACGAGATTCTTTACGATGGAAGCATACCCAGTGGCCATTAAAACTAATTGTGGGTTAAGAATAAAAGAATTAGAAAACATTATGGGCTGATCTATTTCTATTACTTTCTGTTCTACCACTACTGTTCATGCCTTGTTTGCATTCAACTAAAGACTTTTTGTAGGCACTTCCATTCTGTTTTCATGTATATTTCCTTGATGACCTTGGCATGGAAGTATGAATCTCCTTTTGATGGATATATTAAATATAATATTCCAAAAATGACCATAGTCAATTCAAGCAACCAAAACTCAAAAGGGACACAGATGCATGAATCATAAAATAGCACAACTTCAATAAAATATTATTTTACTTTGCCAGCTTATATAATGGAATAATAGAATTCTAAATGCCAGCATTCGTAACACTACCAATAGCGGCTCTTGTCCCATCAAAGTTGCTATCAGCAGTCCAAACAGAAGAGGATGTTGAAATGCATTTCTCCACTATTCTTTCTAGAGGTAGTGTTGAATATAAATCCACTGGCTTATTAAGCTTCAAGACATAGAGAGAGCCACCAAAGCTTCCTGAGCCAAGTGTTGTGAATCTGTGTGCTTAAGTTATGGCC
Source organism: Pseudotsuga menziesii (assembly GCA_001517045.1). Classification (NCBI taxonomy): domain Eukaryota; kingdom Viridiplantae; phylum Streptophyta; class Pinopsida; order Pinales; family Pinaceae; genus Pseudotsuga; species Pseudotsuga menziesii. The sequence goes on from LPNX010923610.1 coordinate 1,434,746, forward strand.
TAACAATTCATCCTGTTACATGCAAAACTTTATGTGACTATACCATATTACAAGGAACAAGAAAAAATTAAGACAACAAAATATTCTGCACACCAATGATATGTTTAGAATAACAAACAAGTGTCTATCGATGCTTTTAATAACTACAAATAAAAACTATCCAAAAACAAAATTACAAAACCATCATTAACATTTGTGGATACAATGCACCCTCGTGGAGAAATATCCCATCATCATTTGTTGAGGCTGCTCTTTTTCCAAGCTTCTTGATAGCAGTTATGTTTGATGCAAAAGCCACTGCTGGTTCGATTTTGCTACAAATAGGTGACAGTGGATTTTCAGCTGCATTGTTTAGGTCGGAATGTTGACGACCAAGGGGATAAGGTCGACACATTACTCCATATTCAAATTGTTGCTTTGTTTCCTTAAATTCATATAACCTGCGTGAGAAAACGTCCTCATTTTTACTGGCATCCCGAGGAAAACAAAGATAAGAGAAGGCCAAGCCTTCCATCCCATCCGTATGCGAAGGAAAATCACAAATTTGATTTAAACAGCTCATTATATTGGTACAAGCCACCTAATAAAGAAACTTTTAGAATATTATGGCACAATAAAACTACATATATAGAGAGAGAGAGACAGACAGATAGACGGACACACACACAGAGGGAGAGAGAAAGAGAGAGAATTGTGTCATATTGCTAAAGAAGCAAGAAAAAAGTGTATAATAATTCCAAGGAAAAAAAAACAATAATAGTTATTTAATGATGCTTAGATGCCAATAATCTTGAGAATGTCATATTCCTGTTTATAATATATATGCATGCTCCATACCACATGAGATAATGTCATTATCCTGTTTATAATATATTATACAATGTTCCCCCAAGTTTCAGGGACAGGGGGACGCGGGAGCGGGGAAACGCACATTCGGGACGCATGGAGACCACCCCCAAATTTAGGGATATTCGGGGAGGACGTGGGGACGTCTCTAAAATTATAAAAATAAAATAAAATATCAAAAATAATAATTCATTTGATGTATATTAATGATTGTGCAATGTAAATACTAAATATATCAATTTATTTTCCAAGTAGTACCAAGTAGGAATTGTAAAATGTGAAAATAATGGGAAAACATCAAAAAAAATTCCCAGGGGCATGGTTGGGGAGGGAAAGTTTCGCCCAGAAGTCCCCAAGTCCCCGGGATGCAGGAAACGTGGAAACGCGTCCCCGTGGAACAATGAATATATATGCATGCTCCATACCACGTGAGATATGCATATATAAAGCATTAAGAAAATACAAAAAAAATTGCGCCATATCCAAAGACAAATGCTCTGTTTATGATAATAGACAGCGTGTAATAAATATTGTTAGTGGGAAAAAAGGCTGTGATGCTGGACAGTGGAAGGTGAACCATTTATATGTCAGCAACTCTAATCAGAATGGATCACACTCTAAAGGGGTCTTTGACTCCGTAGAAGTTCAAGACAACTTCTTAGTGACCACTTAGTAAAAGTGTGAAA
>LPNX010923610.1:1436525-1509453 GCA_001517045.1 Pseudotsuga menziesii
TGTAGACATATATATATGTGTGTGTGTGTGCGTGTGTCTGTGTGTGTGTGTGTTAAAATTTATAAAAATAAAACACTTCACACTCACATCATACATGCATATTTGATATTTCTAAATTCAATGATTCATATGAATATTTGCATTGAAAATTTGAAACATAAAATAATAAATTTGATAAATCATATGACATAGACTCATAGTAGATATCAACTGGAAGACTGAAGTTATATTAATATAATTAACAACATAAAAAATTATATGTCCACGACACCATGAGTTCAAACTTCATTGCCATACTACATCCAAAATTTGTCTAAAGACATTTTTAGACATGAAAAAGAAAGTTCAAAACAGTAAACATTGAACATGAACAAGATAGTTGATTTGGCTTCCTCAAGCCATTTCATCAGCAGCCTTAGGATCAATGTCATTAGCATCACTAAGGTTCTCTGTCACTTTGTCGATGGAGTAGTGAGCACAGTGGACTAGCAGTGAGAAATGCAGTGTTGCGTTGGTTTAGGTAAGGGGCAAGGGCCCACATAACATCTGTTTTAGTGTTTTATTATTTAATTTTTAAAATTTTGAGCTTCAAACTTTGCAAATTGACTCATCCCGAACAACAAGCTAAGATAAATTGTCCAACGGTTGTACCAGCCACGTACCCAAACACGTGATACGACGTACCAAAATCCATGTGAGTACCGTATTTTCATACATGAAGTACCCTGTACGTGAGATTGGATTTGGGTACAGCTGGATATGGCTGGGGACGTACGATTGAAGTACCCAGTACATGTACCCGGTACTGGTTCGTGTACCTGACCCCCCGGTACAAGTACCCATGCAACATGGGTAATTTCACTTAATAAATAAAAATGAAAGCCTAAATTATTTTGATCTCTTAATCTTAGAAATCTAAATTAAATGTAATATCCCTGATGTGGATATTGAAAAAAAATGTTAAAACACTTATAAATTATATTGATCTATAACTTCTTCAACAATTTTGCATTCAAAATATTTCATCAAATGCTTGCACATGAAAATAAGACAGACATCCTTCATTCCAAGTACAGATGAAATAAGAGAGACAAAGTTGGCATTTTTATAATGAATGAAACTTCAGATTACAGGCTCTAATGGCTGCTAGGGAAGCCGAAAACATACAATAAGCAAATCAAACACCGCGCATATGCCTCGGCTCTACTACTACCAACTGGTCACTCTCCCAAAATGATGCCAAACGAAAAGATGAAGCTCAAGTGAGAACTCTAAGTGAAATCTCCACATTATTGACTAGGGTGGAATAGTTGCACTACCGGAATCAATAACTACAATGGAAGAGGTTTTGCCAAAACCTATAACAAAAAACCCTTAGCTCATAAGAGCACCCATTCTTGAGATCAAATCAAAAACATATCATATCATAATGCCAAGTGAGGTGTTGCTCTTCTTTGTATACTTCATTGGAGCTCCATACAATGGGCAATACCATGGGCAATACCATGGATCATTCAATACCATCCATTGAAATATCCCATTTTTAATTAAATGACACCTTAATATTATAACAACATTAGACCCAAGTGTCATCGAATAACCCCCTGGAATGATCATCTAGAAAGGGATATCACAATCCTCCCTTCCCAAGATTGCTTGTCCTCAAGCAAAGCCTCCACACCCTATTGCTCCTCCCAATAAACTGGACTGAAACTGAAAAATGATACTAGGGTCCCAAACTAGTCAAGAAGAGGTGAAGCATCCTCTACTCAATACATGATCCAGCAACGTACTGCCATAGGCTCTCACCTCTATGTCAGCTACTAAACTATCTAATACTAAAATCCCTGGGTCCCAAGTAAATCTCAGAATGAGACCACCATGATGACGTTGCGCCACTCTGACATAAATGTCTGACCATCATGCCCCATCTGCACCCTCCTCTCCTGGAACTCCAAGCTGCAATGCCTGTAAGAGAATCTCAAATCTTCCTATTAATGGTAGAGTCACCAAGGTCCCACACTATCCTGTAAGGTGTAAAATACACGCGGGTTTGCCAAGTGCTAACACAAGACTCCATCGGACTGTCACTGATGAGCCAAGCAATCATAAGCTTCACAAACACCTCAAAAGGCCATTCCTCGATCGTGGGTAACCTCAAGTCAATGGTATGCTCAATGACTCTGTCAAGAGATCTCCTTGGAGGAAACACTCCTAAACTCCACTATACACCATCGTGTATCCGTGTAACCTCTTGTATACTACTGCATATAACCGTAACCTCCTATGGCAACTCGAATCCTATATGCACTACTACATCCAGCATTCTACTGAGGTTATGGAAATGCCTATCCACCCAATCCAAGGATGCATGCCCATGTTGGCTAGTCCACACGGAATGTACTCAGCTAACTCCTTCGTAGCTAAACCTTGAGCCTTAAGTGGGTCCTCCAACAAAAGTGGCTCAAGATCTCCACACTGCAAAACAAGTGCATGGTCACAACTCTCTATGTCCAAACTCTCCCCAAGTACCTGTAACTCTGTATGCTCATCATGCAGAATCGTCATGAGAGGTTTCTCCCATATGGTCTCAAGGTGCAGTGGCTTTCCCTTTAACAGTTCACCCTCCTGCATGTTAAGTGTCTACTCCTCACCACTATCCTCATCGTCAGAAAGTACCTCTATATAGTGCACCTTACCCTAGCCCTTGCACTTGTGGCATGACTCCCATGTTTCTTTGCAGTTGTATCGCCTGTAGGTTTCATATCACTCCAAATGTTTGATGGTGCAAAATTCCTTGAATGACATGGTTGCGCGAAATGTCTCATTGTGCACCATATACTCCCTTATACAATTTGTAATGTCCTCATCTCGCTCTCTTGTGTCATTATCCTATGCATTGTCTTGATTGTTTTCCATAGCCACTTAATGGTTGTATATGATCAATACACCAGTAGATTTGTAACAGTAGTGAATAAATCCGAGTGGCAATCCCAATTGCTTATACTTTAGTGCTGCAAATTACTGTAGAATTTAGCTACCACTGGAATGGCCAAAGCAATAAAGATTTCCCAAACCAATGACTATGCCACCAATTGAAGATAACTCGCAAAACAAAACATTGATTTTCCCCTCTGGCTGGCAGGAACTGTGACTCTGATACCAAATGAAATATTCCCGATGCGAATATGGGAAAAAATGATAAAACACTTGTAAACTATATTGATCTATAACTTCTTCAATTTTTTTGCATTCAAAGTATTTCATCAAATGCTTGCACATGAAAATAAGAGTGACACCCTTCATTCCAAGTACACACGAAATAAGAGAGACAGTTGGCATTTTTACTATGAATGAAACTTCAAATTACAGGCTCTAATGGCTGCTAAGGCAGCTGAAAACATACAATAAGCAAATCAAACACACGGGATATGCCATGGCTCTTTTACTACTAACTGGTCACACTCCCAAAATGATGTCAAACCAAAAGATGAAGCTCAAGTGAAAATTTTGAGTGAAATCTCCACAACATTCACTAGGGTGGAATTGTTGCACCACCAAAATCAATAACTACAATAGAATAGGTTTTGTCAAAATCTCTAACAAAAAACCCTTAGCTCATAAGAGCACCCCATCATGGGATCCAATCAAAAACATATCATATCATAATGCCAAGTGAGGTGTTGCCCTTCTTTTTATACTTCATTGGAGCTTCATACCATGGGAAATACCATGGAACACCCAATACCATAGTCAATACCATGGGCAACACCGTGGATAACCCAATACCATCCACTGAAATATCCCATTTTTAATTAAATGACACCTTAATATTATAACAATTTTAGCCCTAAGTGTCATCCAATAACCCCCTAGAATGATCATCTGGAAAGGGACATCACATAAAATGTTCTAGAGATTCTAGAGTATTAGAGAGTTGGATTTGATATAATCTTAGCCATACATCTTGTTACACGCCAGATTCTCTACAGCGTACCCTACCAGATGCGCCAAAGACGAAGGTATTTTTGCCATTGCAAAAGGCCAAGTTGGGGCTTCTTTATGTAAAAGTGTTGGTCTTGAAGAGTTCAAGATCCTCGGTCATTCATGGCAGGTCCTCTTGGCCCTCATTTCAAGGGGTGTTGGTTTTATGGCCCTGTTGACTACCCCTTGATGGGGTGTAACTCCTCATCATATTAGGTGTTTATGCCTTAGGTAGTTATTAGTGCACCTTGGCATGAATCCATTAGGACGCATGGCTAAAGAGCCCCTAGCCATACATATGGTTCTATGCTTTGTAAAGGTGATTGCGCTTGTAAGAGTTGTCATACCCACTCTAGTACACCTCATTTATACCCACTTGAACCTTATTTTATTGTACTAACCCTCCTTCATGGTCAACCTAATGAATAAATGCAAATTGTCCACATTGAAAACATTTTTTAAAGGTCATACCTTCTAATGAAGCAAGGCGTTGAGGGCGGAAGACACTTGTTGGGGTTAGATGGAGCGTGATGTCTTCCTTCCAAGCTCAACCTTTCATCTTGTTGAAGCTATCATCATATTTTATCAATATTTTATGTTTTATGAGGTTTAGTCCCCAAATTGTGGGTGCCAAACCCTAAAAAAACATTTAAACTCAAAATTAAATAGGTCGACCTAAAAGAAGGAAAAGTTAGCAGTTTTTCCCTATAAATATAGAACCCTCCTCTTATTTGTAATCATTAAGAAAGATCATGGGATCAAATGACTAGATTTTTATTTCTACTTGTGTATATGAGCAATAGAGTGGTATGCACCTCCTTTCTTGGCATTTCTAGGGTTTGTATGGGATAAATATTGATGTTTGAAAGTTTATTTACAATCTTTCAAGGCTATTCCAATGTGAAAGGATTCTTGATGCTCTATCTCTTCTTCTTTCTCTCTCAATTGTGGTAAGATCTTGAACATCTTGTCTTACAATGGGTGCATTTCCTAAATAGTTGTCAATCTTAGCATCGACCATTTTCTCCTATCGGAAGGGTGCTAATTCTTGCGGAAACATTTTTCGGTACCGTTGTCGAGGACGCTTGAAGATTGTTGCATAATAGTTTGGGCATATTGTTAGGTCAAAGCCTAATCCCTGTAGCATAAACAACAGATTTTGTGAAGAAAGAATTTCGCAAAGTTGAGGTAAGTTTTTGTTTTGTACTTCAATAAGATTATTAAGGACTAGCTTGGTAGTGTTGGACACACCGAGCACACTGAGAGGGGGAGGTGAACAATGTGTATAGCTTTTGTTACTTTTTCAACAATAATAATCATCAACAGCGTATTCAATATTATGCAGAGTACGTTGTTATCATTATATCAACAATTATAGCTCATCATCACATAGGAAGCATAGCAAAGCACAGTACACAAGATTTTTACGTGGAAACCCAAAGTCCTAGGGGAAAAACCACGAAATCCTTATAATAATAGTTTTTCAGCAACAACTGAAAGGAGGCAACAACCGTCTTGTTACAATGACTTCAATTCTCCAGCTACAACTGGAAGGAGGCTACAACCCCCTGATTTACAGGCTACAACCTGGAGGAATCCCTAGCTCCCTAGATTTCCTTTCCCTATCCTGCCACCTTGATATGAAGATAGAAACTGTTGAACCACGACCGCACTGATACTGAGAACCTATGCCTATACTCTGTGGTCCAATAACCCCGAAAACTTGTGAACCTGTCAACTGCACTGAAGGTACTTGTGAAGCTACCTGAGGTGTGGGAACCCCTGTTGTTGTCCCTGCTTTCACTCTCTAGACTTCCTGAAGACCCGCTCCTCCTCAAATTTCACTTCTCTCGTCACAACAACTTTCCTCTAAGAAGGAAGCTAAATACTGAAGGCCTTCAAAGTCTCATCATAGCCCACAAAAATGCCCTTCTCTGTGGTGGGCTCCAGCTTTGTCCTCTTCTCAGAAGGGACATGAGAGTAAGTCAAACAACCAAATATGCGAGAATGGCTAATCTCAGGCTTCTTGCCTGTGAAATTCTCCTCAGGTGTCATGTTCCCCACGGCATGATGGGGACTCCTGTTCTGAAGATAAACAGTTGTACTGGATACCTCTTCCCAAAGGAAGAAAGGAAGTGACTGGTCATGTAACATAGCTCTAGCTGCTCCAACAATAGACTTGTTCTTCCTTTCTGCCACTCCATTATGCTCTAGAGTGTATGGAACTGTCAACTGTCTCTGAATGCCCTCCTGTCTACAATATCCATCAAACTACTTGGAGGTATACTCACCCCCATTATCTGATCTGAGAGCCCGTATCTTCCTCCCTGTTTGGTTCTCCACAAGAGCTTTGAACTCTTCGAACCTCTACAAGACCTCAGATTTCTTGCTCTTCAAGAAGTAGATCCAGGTCTTCCTGGAATGATCATCAATGAATGTCACATAGTACTCATATCCCCTCAGAGAAATAGATGACATAGGTCCACACAAATCAGAATGTATCAAGTCAAGAATCCCTACCGACCTGCTATCACTGCTCGTAAAAGCAATCTTGGTGTACTTTCCCAAAGCACACCCCCTGCAAACATCACTCTGCTCTGTGCTAAACTCTGGCAAACCTGTAACCATATATCTCAACAACCTCAAAGCTGGATGATGCAAAGACAAGAAGGTGCAAGACTGGCAAGCTACACTACTGCTTAAAAGGCTTATTCAGGTCCTACCTACCCTACTCTAACCAGTTTAGACAAGTGCTAAGTAAAATCATAAATCCAATGCAACCACTTGTTGAACGAATCTATTGAGCTTTCTTTACAGCTAATGACCCAACAAGCCAGATATGGTTTAAAAGTAATGTAAATGAAAATTGAAACCATTCTAACTTATTGTTTGAAGTTCAAAGAAAGATTTGGACAATACAAAATGAAATCATGCCAGGGATGAGATTGATTGTTGCAAACTTCTTCCATCCATAGATCGATAGGATCATAAAATTTATGCAAGTTTAAATTGGATGAAAGAAAAGAATATGACACATGATTCATCCCTCCTAGGCCATCATTGTTTCCCTCATCTTTCTGGTTAGCACACTCAATCATACTCACATCATGATCAATGGTGAAGCAACATAGGGACAAATGAGAGATCATTAAACTAGAAATTAAGATCAACCCCATTTGTTGTTTAAAAAATGAGAAAATATGGAATTGGTCTTTGTAGAGCTTTTCATTCACCCAATCAAAGAAATTAGCAAAATTGAAAGCATTATGCACCAAAGATGAAAGGAGATGAAATGTTTTATCATTGGCCACTTAGCAATTTCGAGACTCTGTACCGAAAATTTTGCAAGTAATAGCTTGATTAGAACACAAACCCATACAAGAAGGCTCGAAAAGTTAGGATGGGAGGGTGGATTGAAAAATAAAAACTTGATTTGCATCACCTAAAGGTGCTAACACCAATCTTGTATGCGATATGGGATAATTTTTTAAAGAAATTGGCAAGATAAGCACTAACCTCCCAAGAACTAGACTCACTATGATTAATCTCCTCAACCAAATCACTTTGACCAAAAATCTGATGGGGAATAGCAACAACATTACAAGAATCATTCCTTGGAGGCTCTTGATGACTATTTGGACATAGATTCCAGCTCGAAAGATGTGACAAAGAACGCTCTAGGTCAAGTTTGCTCACTAGTATAAAATCATCATGTGGTTGTTTTTCTTTAGATGGTTCATTACATTCAACTGAAGATAAATTATCACCATCATTCATTTGATAAGGAAAAATATCAAAATCCTCATTTCTAACTTCCTTATCATCCTCACAAACTTGGTCTTCAACCACAATTTGACCACCTAATTGCTCTTCAACAGAAATTTGATTAAATTCAACCTTTTCTTCTTCTGTAGAGACATAACCAAAGTCTGAATCCAACTTCGGATAGCTTGAATTATCATCAATTAGGCAATGACAATGGAGTTGCTCTTCTAAAGGCTCTATGATGGACTCACAAATGGAAGGCTCAACTATAGATGTTTCTTGATGGTGATTATTAGGTTCCCTTCCACGGATTAAATCCAAGATTTGCTTTGTGACTGCTTCAGGTAATAATAACAGAGTATCTTGTATGATTTGATTGATATCCCTCTTAGTTTCAGCATGAGTTTTTGAAACATTATCCTCAAAGTACTCTGTAACATTCTTATGGATTGCAAGCACGCTCATAATTTGGAACATTTCAAGATAGGAATGATCCAATTGAGAAAGCAAATTGCCAATATACTGATTATAATCAATGCTAGATTCATACTTTAAAGAATTATCAGTGTTCCTACCCCACTTATCTATTAACAGATCTGTGAACATGTCATACCCAGTGATGGATTCTGGTGCTAAATGATCAAACCATAGTTGAACATCCCCTCGCAAGGATTCTCCTAAGTCTCACATATAAACATCCTCATTGTCCGCACCACTAATTTCCATGTAATCCCATAGAATATCCAAATGACTTTCAATAGATATATCCTTATTTCCATTAAACTAGGGCAACCTCCTAGTGTAATCGTTTGGCATAGGATGAGGTGCCCCCGGTATTTCAGAAAAGTCAAAAGGAGACTATTTGCCTTGTTTTTTAACAGCTCTGGTTACTGAGCTATAAGGCTTTGACTAGGACTAACTTCTAGGTTCATGCCGACTTACAAGTTTATCAGGAGTAGTCACGACAAAACTTGTATTACATTGAGTAGTCAGTGGAGTCGCGTTGTGGAGTCGCCAGGTGAACGAATTGTCGTGTTCACCAATGGATGATGTCGTAGGAGAGGTAAGAAATGTGGAACCAAGGTAGGCCTCTACCTCCCCGGCAACGGCACCAAAATGTTATCACCAACCTTGTAGTTGCCTATGTGAAATGGATCCAGGATGGATGGTAGAGGGACAAGCAACTAAGGAGGTGGAACCAAGATTGCCTCGACTCCCAAATGGACAGTTGTCAATCCAATCAAGGCAGTCTTCATTTTATGTTGTCTTAGCCCAAGACAACAATGGGGGAGACCCAGATCTACTCCCGACAGGAGAGATCAGTCCTAGACACCAGATCATATCAAATGGACTTGAGGTACGTAAGGTGTAAGGTAATGGAAACCCTAGATCTATGGATGACGTCACCGGTTAACCAAGGCTTTGGATCAGAGTTTATGAGATCTGAGATTTGATCCAAGTTGGGACACAGATAACCTATGAGGTAAATACTAGATCTGGGGTTAAGGTACTAGCAAGAGGTGAAGATATCCACTTCCTTGGGAAACATGACCAATGCAATACAGGTGAGAACGGGATTGGGGCTATCTAGTATCGAAGGATAGACTCGAAAGAAGGTATGACAATGTCAAGGCACTCGAGCCAACAAGATAAGGTCAAAACGCAAGGGAAAAAGGCAAAAAGAGGGGTACCGCTAGGGTTGAAGATCAGTGTCTTTCAGATCTAGGGCAATGGAGTCACTTTTAGCCCAACGTTGAGGAAGACCCACTTAGGGTTTGGCCTGATCTACAAAACCCAGAAATGGTTTGCCGGAAAAGATCAAATTGCCCAAGAAGAAGGCAACCTAAAGGATAGCGCTAGGGTTTAGAGAACAATGCCTTGGGATTTGGGCCAAATGAAGCAATTTTAGCAAAACGTTTTCGAAGACCCACTTAGGGTTTCACCCAATCTACAAAACCTAGAAATGGTTTGCCGAGAACTCAAGCGGTTTGAGCCATAATATTATTTTTTAATATTTAGGGTTTTAACATAAAATGAAGATGCAATGGATTGAGATCTAGAAAAGAAATACTAACCTGTAGATCTTACCTAGAAAACCTTGTAGATGCCTTGACAGTGATGATCTATGCTGTCTCGATCGATTTGAGAAGATTTGAGTGAGATTCTATGCCCAACGTTTTGCCCAAAGAAGCCACTGTGCCCTCTCTCCTGCACAACAAACGTCAACCATATCAGATTTGGTGCGTCATCAGAAAAGAACAAATGCTACAGAAAATAGTAAGATGAAATCATTGATTGCATTGATGCTAATGAAACCCCCTTGATACAAAACGCATCCAAGTCAAGCGAGTTGAGGAAACCCTACAAAAACGCCTAAGTTGAAGTCGCCCTCATGTAGACAAGACAATGTTTCCCAAAAAAATATAGATCTCACAACAAATACTCAAATGCTAGGAAGAAATAGATTTTCCAGTCACCATCTAAGAACACCAGATGCAAAGGAAATCCAGAAAATTTCCACAAGGATAGTTTTCTATTATTCAGATCCAAGAGCCAAAGACCCCTTACAAATGAGAAGCTCTCTCCTTTAAATAGGAATGAGAGAACCAAAATATTAACCACTTTTCAAATGGGGGGCTAAGATTAAAAGATACAAATGTTCTAATCAACAGTTGGCATGAGCTCAACATACAATACATGGATCAATACCATAATATAATATAAAAGTGGACTAAATCACCCTAGGAGAGGGGATCCCACTCAACAAAAAATAAATGAAGCACATGGTGGGTCTAGGGAGTGTTAACTAACTCCCTTTGGGTGTCCCCTAGATCTGTATGTCGATATTACTCGCTATTCAAAGATTGGGGAAGTCATTCTTCTAGGAGATTTCAAAACCCGTACACGAGCCCTCCATATCCATCTTCATGATTGTTCAAAGGATGCATTTTGTACCAGTGAGATGGACTCCAACCAAAAGGAAACTTCATACATGGTCAGACAATGCCCTAGGACCCATTATAATTTATGGCAGGTATCTCTTACAGTTCCTATGCACTGTTGATCTTCAATGGCCTCCCCTACTTCCCTGCCTCCAGGCACTTCACTTGTTTCCCACATAATGGAGGGGTGACCGTAGTTGATTATGTCTTAGCCAGCCATGATATACTTCCCCTTGTGCACCATTTATAAGTTACTACCATTCCCTTAGTAGACTATGCCCTATTCTCATTCTCTGAAATGACAAAATTGTTTCTTACACAAATACCTAGTGCAAAAAACGCAGATACTCCATGAAAGGAAAAATAATATATTATATGATTGATAAGATAATGATGATTTACAATGAGAAATGATGCTTGTATAAATACCCATGCAAGGGTTGCCTTAGTGATCTGTAAATTTCCCTTTAAAGCTCAAACTAGGGCTAAATAGTATATTTAATTTGTTTATTAAAATAACCACACATGAACTTCTTTACTAGTATGCAGCGGAATATAAAAAACTGAGAAACATTCACAACATCACATCACAATATAGACATTATTACTTTGGGTATGGAAACCCTCGGAAAAACCCAAGATGGGAAAACCGATGCAGCAGTCAAATATGGAATTTGTATTATCAAGATATGGAACTTTTACAACCAGCAAGTAAAATTCACCCAACCTAGCAAACTGAAAACCTAGGCAAAATCACCAAGCAACCTAGCAGCAAAGCACTGCTACTCTGCGCAGCTGTACGACCCAGTTGTATGGCCTGCGTCAACAATACGGCCTATTATACAGATTTTGTATGGTTGTTAACGTCAATCGTACGGTACTGTACGGCACTCTTGTTGCGTGTGACGCTGCCCCTTTGTGCGATCTGTACGGTCTTTGCTTAGCCTGGTGAACTTGTCGTGCAGTTGCTCCTCCATCTTTTCTCCAAACTCCTCCATCTGACTTCTCTCTGTCTGTATCCTATATGTGTGTGTACGTGTCCTCTCCACCAAATCTCCTTTTAAATTTATTGGCTAAGCAAAAACCCTAACCCTCAATATGGATCTATGGATGAGATCCTTCGGTGAGAATCAATGGCCAAGATTAGATTAGCCATCACTTAAATAGTTCACTTTTCACTTTAATAAAGTGATTCCATTAGAGTCAAAATCAAATTAGAATAAATAAAGTATTTTTCTAAGTCAAAACTTAGAAAAATCATTTTAATAGATTTGGATTCCTATTTAATGTCTCTCTAACATGCAAAGACACATGCAATGCTAGAAGACCTTCCTTGTTGCTGCTTTCTAACACTCCCTCTCAACAAGGAAGGGATTCGATAGCAACCCCAACTTGCCTCTAAACTTCACAAAATTGTGTTTGCAAAGTGCCTTAGTGAAAATGTCCACCACCTGCCCATATGTCTGTATGTACTCCAACCGAATTGTTTCTCTCCGAATACAATCTCTCAAGAAGTGGTACCTGATGTCTATGTGTTTGCTCCGGTCATGGAACACTGGATTTCTAGATAGCCTGATGCCAGTCTGATTGTCACAGTGAACTACTGTAGCCTCTAGCTCACACTTGAACAACCCTGAAAGCAACTTCCTCAGCCACATGCCCTCACAAGCAGCCATGTTGGTTGCCATGTACTCAACCTCTGCCGAGCTCAATGCATTTGACTTCTGCTTCCTACTGAACCAAGAGACAACCCATGATCCAATGCTGAAGCAGCAACCTGAAGTGCTCTTCATGTCCTCTACACATCCTACCCAGTCAGCATTTGTGAAGCCTAATAACTGTACACTCCCCCTGCGCTCATAAACCAATCCATACTCCAATGTACCTCTGATGTAGCGAAGAATGTGCTTCACAACCATCCAATGCCCTCTCCGAGGGTCCACCATGAATTGGCTCAAAGAGTTGACTGCAAAGCTAATGTCTAGTCATGTGTTGACCAGATACATAAGCGATCCGATAAGCTGACAATACAAGGTAGGATCAAATCCGTCTGACCTTGATGCATCAATCTTCCTCTAGTTGGAAACTAGAGGTATGGCCATCGGCTTGCAATCCTCCATCCTGAATCTCTTCAAGATCTCTACTGCATATTTCCCCTATCTAATGAAGAAGCACCCATCTCTCTGCCAAACTTCCAAGCCTAGGAAGTAATGCATCAACCCAAGGTCTTTCATCTCAAACTCAACTGCAAGGTTGGACTTACAATCGCCAATCAACCTCTCATCTCCTGTAAGAAAGAGATCATCTACAATTAAGACCAGTATGAGAGGCACCTCACCTGTCAAGAAATATAGGTTGTGTTCAGCCTCACTCCGTTGAAAGCCCATTTCCCATAGATAGTTGTCTATCCTTGAGTACCATGCTCGAGGTGCCTACTTGAGCCCATAAAGATCTCTATGCAACCTGCCTACATGCATATCCATGTTCTCCACATCAAACCCCTCTAGCTGCTCAATATATAACTCCTCCTCTATGACTCTATTGAGGAAAGCAGTCTTGACATCCACCTGATGGACTTGCCAACCCATCTCTACTGCTAAAGAGATAATGGTCTGAATAGAAGAATACTAGCAACAGGGGTGAAGGTCTCCCCATAGTCGATACCTTCCTTCTGTGAAAACCCCTTAGCCACGAAGCGTGCCTTGTACTTCTCCATGCTTCCATCTGCTGCATGCTTTACCTTATAGATCCATCTGGATCCCACCACCTTCTTTCCTTGAGGCCTCGACAAAACCTCCCATACCTGATTCTTCATGATTGAGTCATACTCCTCAAACATGGCCTCTTGCCACATGTCATGCTTGCTCCTACCATAGTCTTGTTCTTTCGCTCTGCCACTCCATTATGTTGTGGGGTATGAGGCACAGTGTGCTCCTTCTTGATCCCCTTTGTCGAACAATACTCCGAAAACTGATTGGAGGTGTCCTCTCCCCCATTTTCCATTCTCAAAACACGGATCTTCCTTCTTGTCTAAATCTCAAGGAGAGTCTTGAACTCCTGAAACCTGTCAAGGTCCTCCAACTTGGCCTTCAGGAAATAGATCCAGGTCTTCCTGGAATAGTCATCAATGAAGGTCACGCAGTAACTATAACCACTGAAAGAATGGACCCCCATAGGTCCGCAAACATACAAATGCACTGTCCTAGGGCTCCTTAGACTTGTGCTCACTTTGTGGGAAAGGCTTCCTGATGTTATTCCCCAACTCACAACCCTTGCAGTGGTTATGCTTCTCCTCTTGTACCTGAGGAACTCCAATGACTACCTGTCTCAAGTGTCTCGGTGCTCCATGGTGTAAGTGTGCCATCCTCCTATGCCACAACTCACCCTGAATGTTGTTGATGTTGACTAGAGCCTTTGTAGGCTCAAAGTGTAGCCTATACACCTTCCATCTCTTGATCCCAATCACCCGATCCAAGCTCCTATCTGACTCCTTGGGCCTGATATACACTCTATGGTCTTGGAATTTCAACTGAAATCCCTCGTCCTCCAGAGTGGAGATTAATATAAGGTTTTTGGTCAACCCCGGAACATATAACACATCAGCAAAACTAAGGGGTTTGCCAGACTCCCTCTGAAATGAAACAGTTCCAACTCCCTGCGCTTGATATCGCGCATCATCACCCAGCTCAACATGGATACCTATTCTACCCTCCTGCAAGTCCTTGAAGAACCTTTTCTGTCCAATCATATGACTAGAAGCTCCACTCTCGATGTACCAAATGTTACTCCCTGTGGTGCTTGCCATGCAAGCTATCAAGCAAAACTCCTCCACCTCTGTAGAACCAGCCATCTAAGTGTTGTTGTTGTTCTTCTTGTCTGGGCACTGGCAAGCAAAGTGTCCCTGCTTGTGGCAGATAAAACACTTGACTTTTGACATGTCAAGGTTCTTCTTACCACCCTTCTTTTTCTTTTCCTTCCCTTTGCTCTTCCCTGTCGAGGCTAGAGCCTCCTCATCCACAATCTGTGGAGAACTGTTGTATGAGGTTGATCCTTGACCCATGTGGGTCTCCTCCTACACAAAGTCATCCCACAATCTTTGTCAATCAGGAAGCTCTCCCTAGCCACAACACCTTTGACAAAGGTGTCCCACGGCATAGAAAAGCCATTGAGGGCTATCCAAACGCTCCTAATCCTCAGTCTTAGAGCCAACAGCTCCAAACTCGTCTCTTATCTGAGTGAGTTTTGTGAGATACGGCACCACTCCTTCTCCCTTGGCCATCCTGGTACAACGCATCCTCTCTTGCCGCACCATCTTATGTTTTTTGTTCTTGCTTTGATAGAGACCTTCCAAAGCCTTCCACATATCCAATGCGGTCTTCTTCCCGGAAAGGTGAGCAACTATATGGTCCTTCTCTCCATCCATGATTGATCAACATGGCTCTCGAATCTATCTTCTTCCAAACTACCAAATCTACCGGATCAGTGAGCGCAACCTTCGTGGAGTCAATGTGCTCCTCTACAGCACTGACATCCAGGATCCTTCTGATCCTTTCTTTCCATGTAGGAAAGTTTTGAGCCCCCTGCAGTCTATCCTCGACTCTCAACTGCACGACCATACTGAAGTGCACATGTCAAGCCCTCTGCAATCTAGGTTTTTGTCTTCAATAGATCTACCCCTGATCTATCATTGTTGTTGTAAGTCTCTCAGATCTAGCTCACCAGAGCTCTAATACCATGTAAATTTTCCTTTAAAGCTCAAACTAGGGCTAAACAGCATCTTTAATTTGTTTACTAAAATAACCACACATGAACTTCTTTACTAGTATGTAGCGGAATATAAAAAACTGAGAAACATTCGCAGTATAGACACTATTATTTTAGGTATGGAAACCCTCGAAAAAACCCAAGATGGGAAAACCAGTGCAGCAGTCAGATATGGAATTTATATTATCAAGATATGGAACTTTTACAACCAACAAGTAAAATGCACCCAACCTAGAAAACTGAAAACCTCAGCAAAATCACCAAGCAAACCATCAATAAAGCACTGCTACTCTGCACTATTGTATGACTCAGTTGTGCAACCCTGTGTCAGCAGTACTGCCAACCGTACGGATTTTGTACCATTGTTGTCGTCAACAGTACGAATCTGTATGGTATTGTACGGCACTTTTGTTGCATGTGATGTAGCCCCTCTGTGCAATCTGCACGGTCTCTGCTCAGCCTAGTGAACCTGTCGTGCAGCTGCTCTTCCGCCTTTTCTGCAAACTCCTTCGTCTGACTTCTCTCTGTGTCTATCCTATCTATGTGTGTACGTGTCCTCTCCACCAAATCTCCTTTTAACTTTATTGTCTACGCGAAAACCTTAACCCTCACTATGGATCTATGGATGAGATTCTCCGGTGAAAATCAATGGCCAAGATTAGATTAGCCATCACCTAAATATTTCACTTTTCACTTAAATAAAGTGATTCCATTAAAGTCAAAATCAAATTAGAATAATTAAAGTATTTTCCGAAGTCACAACTTAGGAAAATCACTTTAATAGATTTGGCTTCCAGTTTAATGTCTCTCTAGCATGCAAGGACACATGCAATGCTAGAAGACCTTCCTTGTTGTTGCTTTCTAACAGACGCTACCTTTCATAAGGTGCCTCTTCATTTATCTTTTCATTTAATTATTTATTTAATTTATCAATATTATTAATATTTATTAATGCTTATTTATTATATATTTTGTTCATTACATTGCCTTCCCCTTAAGGGAAGCTTTGTCCTCAATGCTTTAGTGAAGACAAGGCTTACGTATGATTTCTTGCTAGTAATGTCATCCCTCGATCTTTTGTGTTAGTAACTCTGACACTTGACGAAACGCAAAGATATGAGTTACGAATTCCCAAGAAAAAATGTCGCATCGAGTGTGATATGGTCCATTCAAGATTTATCTTCATTGGAACTATTTGTTGATCGCTTTGTTGGACAGAACTTCTTGTTTTCTGCTTAGTTTGTTGATTTTGGGTTGTTTCTTTTCTGAAACCATAACTCCTTTATTTATGTTGATTTTGACCCTATCGTTGGTCAAAATGGATTTTATAATTTGGTTGTCAATAAGGAGTTTTTATTGTTTGTTTTTTTATTGGGAGTCTGGATGCTTCCTTCAAGATTTGCTCTAATTTATTCTCTAATAACTTGTTAGCATATTGAATCTTTTTGAACTTTTCTTCTTGCGACTTTTCATCCTCTCTTAATGTCTTAATCTGTTCTAGCAAATCTTGATTAACTCTTTTTAAACAAGAATTTTCTTCATCATTTCTAGAAAATCTGGAGATTTTGATTGTCATTTTTTAAATGGTAGTTCTCTTCGATCTTTTCTAACAACTTCTTCTCAATAACTTCATGAGCTTGTTCTGGCTTTCGATTACTTTTTTATTTCTTGATTTTTGTAACTAGGGTTTTGTTATGATTTCTCATCCGGGCGATTTCATCCTTGTTATTTAAGATTGTTTCATTGATCTTTGCAGTCTCTAATTTGTCAGTGTAATGTCGTCCTTTTGTCACTGAACCTCTTTAATTTGTTGTTGATGTCGACTAACCTCTAATTCTTGGCATTTTAACTTCTCGTGGATCTGCAATTCTTCTAAGTCTTTATAGTTTCATAAGTTGATCCTTCGTCTGTATTTTGTGATTGGGGAACTCCCACTGATAGATCATGTACCATTATTTTATTCTTCCCATGGAAGAAGGTCATCAACTTCTGTTTTGCATTGACAATGAGCGTTCCCAATGTTTCCAGCCAGTTGAAACCCAACATTATGTCAATAAGATTGTCGTTTATAGCTGCAACGATGAATTGAGATGCAAAATTATAATCATCGATCTGTAATGGTAATTTATTTATTTGATCTTCATACGACTTGTTCTTCACTATACTTGATTCTAGAACTTGTAGCCAATTAACAAGATCGACATTAATAAAATTTTCTTTAATGGTTGGACAAATAGTGATAGCAATTGAAATTTCATCAAAGATTCCACAAACTTTTAACATCGCCATACGCGTTTTCGATGGAATGTGCGAGAACCTTCCTTTTCCGTCATTCAGATTTGTCTTTTCCATTTTGACCTTCACTTGGATTATCCTTTCGACTTTATTATGATATAACCCTTTTTACTCTCTTGATAGTCTCAAAATATATATATTTTTTTTACATGAAAATATATTTTTTTATATACTTTCCAATTTTCACTTTTAATTAATCTTCCACACGATTCACTTTTTTTTAACTTTATTTAGAATGTATTTTTAACTTTTTTCACCTTTTATACAATGTGTGGGGTCAAATAATGAAATAAAAAAGAATTTAATTTTTTTCCCTTAATTGACAAACTCTGCTTTTGATAATTAATCCGGTATAATTTAATATGGATGGATGTATATATTTTTCAAAGGGTCACGACCTTTACTTGATCGCTTTGATTGCTTAACAAACTTTGATGCAACCACTATAACTTGGACCACACAGCAATTATAATGCAGACCACGATAACAAGGCACTGAAAAGTAAAAGTGGTGTCACACTAGCACACAGTGGTCCCACTGATCGATCTTCTAGGTGTCACGTTCAACTCGATATCACACGGCAGATGGTAATTTTTTTATAGATTATGGTGGCAGCAGTGGCGACGAGAGGTAGTTTCTTCTCGTGTTGTATTTTGGATGTGGTATCTTCTACCACAAATTTTGTGACTTAACGTAATTTTCATAAACCGCAATTGGTAGTAGAGTAATTTTTCTTTGATAAACTTCTGGATTTTAAATGACCAAGGGCCTATGATGGTCAAAGACCCAAAAGCAGAGAACCTCTAATAGAATGAGTGTGGCCAATAGCAGATTGAAACAAGGTCTGAAATTTTTTGCATATGGCGGGATCACAATAAATGCCCAAGAAGGGGCTCTGATACCCAATGAAACGACAAAATCGTTTCTTACACAAAATACCCAGTGCAAATAACGCAGATACTCCATGAAAGGAAAAATAATATATTATATGATTGATAAGATAATGATGATTAACAATGAGAAATTATGCTTGTATAAATACCCATGCAAGGGTTGCCTTGGTGATGAGACACCACCTTTCATAAGGTGCCTCTTCATTTACCTTTTCATTTAATAATTTAATTATTTTAGCAATATTATTAATATTTCTTAATGCTTATTTATTATATATTTTGTTCATTACATTCTCCCTCCATGCTGACCTCATTCCTTCCTCGACCCCTCCATCCTTGGGAGACCCTAATACCTTTTCTTCCCAACTCCATCGGACTTTACCCTCTGAATCCCAGTTTTCATCTCTTGACTCTGCATCTGCCAAGTACGCGTGCCTCTCAGCAGCCATCCAGAAAGATGCCCTTCATTCCTACCCTCTGTCACCCATTCAACTTCCCACTCTTCAAAAACCAACTCATGCCCCATGAACCAGTGGTAAGACACGAATTGCAAAGTTCTCCATAGCCAGCTTCGCCATGCCTTCTCCCACAATCACAATTCTTATCTCAATTTAAAAACCTCTTACCACTACCCCCTCTACCATAAGAAATGACCATTTTTCTCACAGAAGTGGTGTAACTTGCGGGCCTCTGTTATCCATTCCACAAAAAACTTATGGTACACCATCTTTCCCTGCCACTCTCCCCTTCCACAAGATCTTGATCATGTTTGCATGTTCACGCACACCTCTACTCTTTATGTTGTCCCCTTATAGCCCTCGATCGTTATGACCACCCCCCCCACCTCCCTCTTGCCACTTGTTCTCTAACCAAGCCATCCGAGAGGTAGTTTCAGTAATGATCACCAGCAAAGCGATGGATGAGGAAGGTTCCAAACAGAGTTCTTCAAACACGGTCTTCATGCCCTGGAGAGTTGCCTTGCCAACCTGTTTAACAATGTTGTTCGTACAGGTTTCCCACACACATGGCCATATCTCATCATCCACGCGATCCATAAATCGGGACCCAGTGCAAATCCTAATAAAATTGAACGATCATTGTGGGACACACATTCTCCAAGCTATATGCTACAGCTCTTCATTTGATGCTTTTTCAGGAGCTTGAGAGAAGACTCCTCAAAGCTAAGTGGCAGATATGTTTTTGACCGACACACCAGACCACTGACCACATCCTCACCTTTCAGGCCATCATGGAGGAGGCACAGCACCACTCTTCAAAAGTCTTCTACTATTTTATAGACTTTCGGAAACCATTTGACTCTATCCCTTGCAAGGCCATATTCCAGAGGCTTAGAGGCATCGCCAACTTCGAGACACTGCTTATCGCCATCAAACTGATACAACTTTATGAGTTGAACCTTGGTCATCTACATATTGTGCATGCGATGTCTGATTTCATCAGTACCATTGGGGTCAAACAAGGGTGCTCTCTGTCCCCCACCCTTAATGGTATATACATTGACGAGCTAGAGTCCTTTTTACATGACCATATAGAAGATGACGATTGGTGCCACCTCCACCAGGTGTTGATATCTATCTTATTGTTTGTTGATGATGTGGTCCTTCTAGCCTAATCCCCAAAGGGATAGCAAAGACAGCTTAACTCGCACTCTGCTGTGATCTTCGACAGTTCATGGTCAACCTGGGTAAAACCAAGGTTATGATCCCCAAAGGGTCGAAGAAGGTTTTCATGGACCACCATTTCTTTTTCAGAGGAGAGATTGAGATTACCAACACCTACACATATTTGGGAGTACAATTTTCAGGACCTCACTTCAGTTTGATACCTACTCATCAACCCTGTATCAACAAAGGGTATGGGTCCTTGGTTGTACTCGAGAGACAGTGCTTCTAAAACCATTTTTAAGACATCTCGTCCAAAATGTTTCTCGTAGATACTCTTGTTCAACCCACGGTACTTTATGGCTAAGAGGTTTGCAGTGCCAGCCTTCTTGAGTCTGATTGGGCGTCAATATCTAGAGTACAGACCCTTCTCCTAAGATGGATCATCCGATGCAAACAGACAATTGCTCAACACATTATTATAGCAGAGTTCAAGGCCCGACCCTTCCAACTTGAGAGTATTTTCCTCCTTGTTTCACTCCGTCATCGTCTCTGGAGTTTCACCGACTCAGCGAAGGGTCGAAAGCGGTATCCATACTTGGCCTATAGATCATCGAGGACCACTGCTTTGTCTATCCCACCTAGCCACACTCAATCCTAGTTTGCAACAGTTTCAGCCTTTTGGCTTCTATTGGTATCTCGATGGACCATCTTCCTCCTTTCAAATGCACCTGGGCACCTCTTACCTACTCAACAGGAGCTAAACAAGTTCATCTGGGACAACATACATGCAGTTTGTGCAGGTCACTTGGACCAACCCCCAAGGTGGGCTGCGTCCCAAGGCGAGCTTCAATGTGAAGCACTTTATGGAGGTGAGGGATGAGCTCATTATACAGCCCCCATACACTTCTCACCACTGATCGCACTCTCTGTGTATTTCTTTAGGGAAATTCCGAGTTGGTTCACATAGACTTTGGGTTGAGACCGATCACTACACTGCGCAAGCTGACAAGATTTTCCAGTTGTGTCCCCTTTAGGAGATAGAGACTGAGGAGCACTTCATCTTCCATTACCCCATTTACTATGACATATGTAGGTGATTCTATTGCCTATTCAGGGGGACCCAAACCCTCAGCAACTTCTTTAAATACCTTGATCAGAGATGCCTAGCCTTATACATGCAAGAGGCTATTAAGCTTCAAGCCCGTTTTCTTCAACCTCTGACCAAACCAAATCCTACCCACTTGATCACTTCCTTTTTCATGGTACTACTCTCAAGGAGGGGCACTAAGAGGTGGATTGATATCAAAACAACATCATGTTCCAAATGTGCGTACCTGGGAGAATTTCCACCCTCCCTCGAGATCCCGGCATCATGATCAGACCAAATCCCTTCATTAGAAGCAGATGATATCCCCCAAGCTTCAACAGTGACATCATCCTCCAGACAACAGCACAATAGGTGGTCTAGACCATCCATCGATTCATCCCCTGGACACCATTCTATTTTGAGTTTCCTTCATTCTACCTCAGATGTTAGGAGAGATAAGACATTCCATGGCAAGCCCACTTTGTCACTTTTGTGTACTCTTGCTCTTGGATCTCTTCATTTTGTACATCTCTCCCGCTCGGCTTCCCGTGGTTGAGGTCAAGAGTTTTTCATTTTCTAGCACAAATTCCACGCTTTATTTTGCTTTACTTTATATTTTACATCTTGCTTTTATAGGAGACCTTTTGGTACTGCTACTTTGTAAAGAAACCATTGTAATTAGCAGTCCCATTGACCTACTTTTGTGTTCATTTGTCAGACATTCATAAAATTATCTTATCTTATCTAGGTACTTGCTTGAAAGACTGTTAGATTTTAACATTTAAGCTATATGATCTTAGGATCTTATCTGAGAGAATAACAAGCACAGCAATCAATCACAAGAGACAATGAACACAAAGATTTTCCTCTGGGAAACCATAAAGGAGAAAACCCCGCAACTTCCTCAGAGATAGAATCAACACCAAAGGTAAAACCCAAAGACTGTAAGATGATCTCCCGACAGCAGTAGTCTCTCTCTCTCTTGTCCCAGCTTCTTCTCTCTCTCTCTCAGTTATGTGCTACAACTGAGTGTGAGTGAATGTGTATGAATGTGTGTTAAATAGAGAGGCCCCCTCTTTATTTATACTAATTCCCGACTTGACAATAACTCACTAGGGCCGACTTCTCTAGGAAAGTATAATAACCCTAAGGCCCCACAACTGCGGGGACTTTAACCCTTGATCAATAAGGAGGGTTATACTCTATGACTTTACATGATTTGTTTACATTATTGAATCTCCCGATCGAAACATCGGGGCATGATATGACTCAATTACATTACAGATACTTCCCGAAATAAACATCGGGGTACAATACATAAGATATACAAGTGAATACATTCCGAAGTTACAAATACATCAACACTCCCTCTTAACTAGGAAGATATTCTCTCGACACAATTTATCAGCACAAGTCTTCTTCTCTGTATCATCTGGATCATCATCAAGTCATCTTCATCTTCAAGTCATCTTCATCGTCAAGTCATCTTCATCAAGTTTGGATCATCACTTGATCTGGAGCATCACTGGATCATCATCAAGTCTGGATCATCACTTGATCTGGATCGTCACTGGATCATCATCAAGTCTGGATCATCACTTGATCTGGATCGTCACTGGATCATCATCAAGTCTAGATCATCACTGGATCATCATCAAGTCTGGATCATCACTTGATCTGGATCGTCACTGCTGGATCATCACTGGTTCATCATCACTGGTGCTATCTCAATTCTACTCGTCACAGGAAGTTCTACAGAGCCAGCCCTTTTTCATGCTGGTTGTAGGCCTAGCCTTCATGTGGGTCTTCATCGTCTTTAGCACTTATATCTGACCATGGAATGAACCATGTCAGAAAGGCCCACCCAGGACTTACATCTGACCATGGGAGGAACACATCCAAGAACCATGTCAGAAAGGCACGCCCAGCACTCACATCTGACCATGGGAGGAACACATCCAAAACCCATGTCAGAAAGGCCCAGCACTCACATCCGACCTCATCTTGTCAGAAAGGCTCTGCACTTACATCTGACCTCATCATGTCAAAAAGGCACTGCACTTACATCCGACCTCATCATGTCAGATAGGCTCTGCACTTACATCCGACCTCATCATGTCAGAAAGACGTTGCACTTACATCCGATCATATGGGAACACATCCCTCAATCACATCAAAATTGCTCTGCACTGATCATGTGAGAACATATCCCTCAATCACATCAGAATGGCTCTGCAGAGATCATGTGGGAACACATCCCCCAATCACATCATAATATCTCTGCACTGATCATGTGGTAACACAACCCACAATCACATCAGAACATCTTTGCACTTACATCTGACTATGTGAAGCTCAGCCTTCCACCATGTCAGAAAGGCCAACGGGTGGACACGTCAATTCCCTTTGGAGGGAACCTCGATCTAGAGAACACCAAGTTTCTCCCTAAAGTACTCAAACTTTACTCTTGCTAATGGTTTGGTCAGTACATCAGCTATCTGCTCGTCCATCGCAACATAATGGAGTTTCACTGCTCCTCTCTGCACCATATCCCGGATATAGTGATACTTGATCTCGATATGCTTTGACTTGTCATGGAACACTGGGTTCTCTAACAGCTTCACACAACTCTGGTTGTCGCAATATATACAAGTAGCATCCATCTGGAGATCAAATAAATGAGACAGTAGCTTTCTCAGCCACACTGCCTCACAACTAGCCAAACAAGCTATAACATACTCTGCTTCAGCTATACTCAATGCCACATAGGATTGCTTCCTGCTAAACCAAGAGATCACACCTGATCCCATACTGAAGCGACACCCTGAAGTGCTCTTCCTATCAATGGCACTACCTGCCCAATCTGAATCAACATAACCTTCCAGGTTAATCTTTTGATTCGCCTCATACTTGAGCCCATAATCAACTGTACCCTTTAGGTACCTCAGAATATGCTTTGCAGCAATCAAGTGAACATGTCTCGAATCTGCCAGGAACTGACTCAAGGTGTTCACAGCAAAGCAAATATCTGGTCTCGTGTTCATCAGGTACATCAAGGACCCAATCATCCGACGATACATCGTAGCATCAACCGCTTCTAATGAAGCATCACTCAATAGCTTCAAGTTCGATGCAATAGGTGTGGTCATGGCTTTGCAGTCCATCATCCCGAACCTCTTCAGGATCTCTACTGCATACTTGCCCTGTCCTAGGAAAATTCCATCTGCATTCTGCCACACCTCCATGCCTAGAAAATAGTGCATCATACCCAAGTCCTTCATTTCAAACTTGGCAACAAGCTTCCTCTTTGTATCAGCAATCAACCCATCCACACCTGTTACAAATAGATCATCTACATACAGTAGGAGTATCACTGTGTTCCCTTCTTCAACCTTGTAGTAAAGGTTGGAATCTGCTTTACTCTTGGGAAAGCCTAAACTGAATAGAAAGCTGTCAATTCTGTCGTACCATGTCCTGGGTGTATGTTTCAATCCGTACAGGGCTTTCTTTAACTTACACACATGAGTCTCTCTGTCATGTGTCTCAAAACCGAGTGGTTGCTCCACATATACTTCCTCTTCTACTACACCATTCAAGAAAGTTGTCTTGACATCCATCTGGTGTACTTTCCACTTCATTACTGCAGCTAAAGCAAGTATTGATCTGATGGAAGTATATTTGGCTTCAGGAGCAAAAATTTCTTCATAATCTATTCTTTCTTTCTGGGAGAAACCACGAGCCACAAATCTTGCTTTATATTTCTCTATGCTACCATCTGCAGCATGCTTGATCTTATGGATCCATTTGGAAGTCACAACAAACTTCCCCTCTGTTCCTGTGACAACATCCCAAACATCATTCTTCATGATCAATTGATACTCTTCGATCATAGCATTCTTTCTTTTCTGTCGCTTCTTCATAGTTGGAAGGTTCTTTATCAATGAAGTCACATAATTGGGCTACATAACCGAAGCAGGACTTGGTTCTTTTCCTTTCTTTGTGTGTCTCTTCTGGAGCCCCATATCTTTCTACACCTTGGATAGCTTCTCGTACCCAAGCAGGTTTCCTCTTGTGAGGATTCTTCTCCTAAGGTGGATCTACAGGTTCTTGAGGTTCTTCTATTTCTCAATCTTCTTCTAGAATTGCTTCGTTCATGGTTGTGTCATGAATTCTAGGTACTTCTGTTTCTACAGGTTCTTCAGCAGGTCTCTTTCTGGATTTGTTGTAAGCTGAATTTTCGTCAAATGTTACGTCCCTGCTGATGTCGATCTTCTTGAATCCTGGGAAGTATATTCTGTAAGCCTTCGAGCTTTCAGAGTATCCCACAAATATACCCTTCCTTCCTGAAGGATCTAACTTTGTTCTCTTTTCTTTTGGAATGTGTATGTACACTAGACAGCCAAATATTATGAGATGGCTGACTTCTGGTTTCTTGCCGAAAAATACTTCTTCGGGTGTCTTGTTCTCGAGTACTCTGTGTGGAGTACGGTTTTGTACATACACAGTTGTTCTAACCACTTCTGCCTATAGATGCATGGGAAGATCTTGATCATGAAGCATTGCCCTTGCAGCTTCCATGATCATTCTATTCTTTCTTTCTGCCACCCCATTCTGTTGTGGATTATATGGAGTGGTCAACTCCCTCTTAATCCCTGAATCTTTGCATAATTCCTTGAATTCATTTGATGTGAATTCTCTACCATTGTCTGATCGAAAAATCTTGATCTTCTTCTTTGTGTAGTTTTCGATCAAGGCTTTGAATTCCTTGAACTTGCTGAATACTTCGTCTTTGTTCTTCATGAAGTATAACCATGTCTTCCTAGAAAAACCATCAATGAAAGAAACATAGTATACATACCCGCTTAATGAACTGGATGACATCGGACCACATACATCGGAGTGAATGATTTCCAAGATTCCTTTAGCCTTGCTTTCGCTACTTGGAAATGTCTTCTTTGTGTTCTTTCCTTTTGCACATCCCTTGCATACTCCTTCATGTTTTGCTTGTATTTCTGGAAGACCTTCAACATCTTTGCTTGCAAGTGGTAGTGCCCTATAGTGTACATGTGCAAGCCTTCTATGCCAAAGTTCATTGGGTTCTACTGAGTCATGAACCAAAGCTTGTTCTGGTTGGCCCTTTAATCTGTATAGTCCTCCCTCTTGTTCTCCAATTACAGTTAATAGTCTTTCCTTTTGCCCACATGATGACTTGGCCATCTATAAATCCAACTCTTAGACCTTTTGCATCTAATGCAGAGATGGAGAGAAGGTTCTTCTTTAGTCCTGGTACAAATAGGACATCCTTCATTTTCATAGACTTTCCAGAGTCTAATTTGTAGGAGGATTCTCCACTACCTTTTATTGGATATTGGTAGTCATCCCCAAGTTTCACCTTGTGGAGTGATTCATGTTCTTATAGTTTCACAAATGATTCTTTGAATCCTGTGATGTGTTTGGAAGCCCCACTGTCTATAAGCCAATCATTGCTTCCATGTGTGATGTTTCCTGTGATTGCGGAAATCAAAACATATTCTTCATCACTTGAAGAATCATCACTGTTTTGTTTGATTCTCTTCTTGGAAGGCCCATCATCTTCTGCAGCATGAGCATGATGTCTTTTCTTGTTTCCCTTCCTCTTGTGAGATCTATCTTTGTTTCTAGGACAAACTCTTGCAAGGTGTCCTCTTTCATCACATGTAAAGCAAATGTACTTAGACAAATCTTTGTTAGACTTTCTAGTGTTTTTATTTTGACAAGAGTGCTTACCTTTGTGATGGTTTGTTCTGTTTTTCTTGGATTGTACTGTGAGAGCTTGATCTTCACTTCCCATCTTTTCTTCTCGAGCTGATATTCGAGCTTCTTCTTGTGAGCATTCCTCCCACAGTCTGCTAAACTTGACTAGCTTCTTTCTGGCACAGATCCCTTGAATGAAAGAGTCCCATGTCCTAGGGAGACCATTCAAGGTGGTCATCACAATTTATGCATTCTCTACTTCTTCATCTACCGCTTCCAATTGTTCCTTGATCTGAGAGACCCTTGTAAAGTAAAACTAGATGGTCTCCGCATTCTGGATATTTACATTCTTAATTTGGTTTCTCAGAGTCATCTTTCGGTTTATGTTCTTCCCTTCAAATAACTTGGTCAGGGCATCAAACATCTATTTAGGTGTCTTTAGAGAGGACACATGTGGTATCAGGTGATCCTTGATTGAATCAGCAATAATCCTCTTACCCATGACCAATTTCTTCTTGTGTAAGGCCTTAGCCTCATCTCCCTCTGGAACTGGAACCTCTTCATTAATGTAAGAGTCCAACTCATTTTCTTCCAGGACCAGGGAGATCCTATACTTCCAAGCTCGGAAGTTATCAGCTCCCTCAAGCTTTTCATCAAGCTTGGTATGATGAGACATCTTTAACAGAGAACCTCAAATGGAAATGCAAAAGATTTAGATCTTACCAGGTTAAGATGTCGGAACTAGATCCTGAGCTGAATTTCTATAGAGCTGGTTTTCTGGTTCAGGAGCAGATTAGGGTTTGACTTTTCCGGAGTTCTACCCAACCAAAAACTTTGATCTTGATCTCTAAACTTTGATTTTGGGGAGGAGATCAATCCAAGCCTGGACTCACTCAAAAATTCCACTTTTGTGGAAAGCCCTAATTTCCGGCAGCAGTGTCGGGTCAAAAACTAAAAATGCTCAAAATCAGATTCTGCTTCGACAGAAAGATGCGCCCTAGAGAGGAGAGTCAGCCCAACCTCCTTTTGCTGAAAATATGTGGAGAGAGATCCAAAAAGTAGGAAGCCCTAGCTTCAGCAACTGTAGAGTGTCTTCTTATCAAGTTAGCTCTAATACCATGTTAGATTTTAACATTTAAGCTATATGATCTTAGGATCTTATCTGAGAGAATAACAAGCACAGCAATCAATCACAAAAGACAATGAACACAAAGATTTTCCTCGAGGAAACCATAAAGGAGAAAACCCCACAACTTCCTCAAAGATAGAATCAACACCAAAGGTAAAACCCAAAGACAGTAAAATGATCTCCCAATAGCAGTAGTCTCTCTCTCTCTTGTCCTAGCTTCTCCCTCTCTCAGTTATGCGCTACAACTGAGTGTGAGTGAATGTGTATGAATGTGTGTTAAATGGAGAGGCTCCCTCTCTATTTATACTAATTCCCAACTTGACAATAACTCAGTAGGGCCGACTTCTCTAGGAGAGTCTAATAACCCTAGGGCCCCACAACTGCGGGGACTTTAACCCTTGATCAATAAGGAGGGTTATACTCTATGACTTTACATGACTTGTTTACATTATTGAATCTCCCGATCGGAACATTAAGGCATGACATGACTCAACTACATTACAGATACTTCCCGAAATAAACATCGGGGTACAATACATAAGATATACAAGTGAATACATTCCGACGTTACAAATACATCAACAAAGACCAAGTGAATTTTGTATCTCCTTCCTAATAACTTAGGAAAAGCACATTAATTAACTTAATATTGGCTAATGACTAAATATTAATTTACGATAAAGTCACAATCGTTGTTCTTGAGTGAGGCTTGAGATCTAATCTCAGCCATCCATCACTTTGGAGATCTAGGGTTAGGGATTCGGTCATTGAAATGTTATTAAAGGAAGCCAAAGGAGAGGAGGAAACACAATAGTCACACAAAGTGAGTGAGATCATATTGATTGGTTGGAGGACTTTTAGCCAAGTGTGTAGGGGAAAGGTTAAATGAAAGGAGCAAAGGGGCAACAAAGAGAATAGCAACCAGCAAGATCGAAGGACTAAAATTGAGGTGTGGTAGGGTATATTTTTGTCTTTGTATTATTATTCAGTGGGCCATTATCTCGAGATGGGAGGCCAGGATTTTATCGTAATAAATTCATCGTTTGCTAGTTTTTCTCGTAAAAGTTTTCCAAGGTAAACAAGTGTGTCAAATGTGAATGATTTCTTGTTTATTTTTCGTTGTGTTGTTAGTTAAATATCGGTCAATCTTAATTTAATAATTCAACAGTAATCTACGATCGTAATTATTTCTAAGCAAAAGAAAATTTTGTGAGCAAACATCAGATCTGATATTTGAAATTTAACATTCTCGTGTGCTTCTAGGAGAAATGCACGTCGCACAATTGGAACCAATTGTTACACCCCAGATTCTTTACAACACACCCTACTAGATGTGCCAAAGAGGGAGGTCATTTTGCCATTGTAAAAGCCCAAGTCGGGGCTTCTTTATGTAAAAGTGTTGGTCTAGTAAAGTTCAAGACCATTGGCCGATCACAGTAAGTCCTTGTTATCACATATATAGTAGTCGGGCTACCATATCCTATTTTTTAGATTCCATTACACTTTTCAGCCAGTTCCCTTACATATGAGATGCTAAGATGAGCATCTATGATGGATCATTATTTGAAGATGAACTATAGTACTTTCCCATGCCATGACTGAGTCTCAGGACACTCATATTTGAGGACTAATGTAGTCATTTAGCCATTTGCAGAGCAGTCAGTGGTGCTCAGAGTTGCATCAGTATCTTATCATTGCACAAATGTTGGTTCAGATTGATTATTTACAAGTGTATGACTCGGCAGATATTATCTTGTGTTATGGTTATTATTGCTTTTATACTCATTCTTGTGACATGTCTTAGCGTCTAGTATCATGATCTGGCGGTCATATAAATATGTGGACTTGGATGAAATTTTATTTTATATATGTATGTCCCTACTTAGACCTGGAAGTTCTTGACCCATACTCATTGGTTTCACCCTCCTTACAGAGAATAGAGGTGATCATCCCACCATACTTTGGCTTGCCAATGTTGGTTTCATTGTTCACTATCTCCACCCATCAATTACCTTCCAGTTATGCTTCTAACCCGACCTACTACTTGACTTGTGGCATGGAGGACCTTTCCCCACTAGAGCCTCTTTGTTGGACAAGTTTCCCTGTCTATTTGTGTCTTGGCTCTGAGTTGCCTAGGTTGTGTTGGCTAAACCTGAAACAAGTAGCGTTGCCATCAATACAATGTATTTGGAAATGAATGAATATCTTATGAAAAAAGCCCATTCATGAAAAGTAGTGTTTTTAAACATACATGAATGCAAGGCAAGCCTATTGAAATTGGCTTTGAAGTACATTGAAATGAATATCTTAAAACATTCATGAAAAGTAGTGTTTTTAAACATGCATGAAGCCTCAATAATAAAAATCCATGTAATAAATACATGGACCAAGGCTATGGAAAATCAAAGGCCAAAAAAGCAATAGTTCCTAAAAGTTATATCTAAAGATTGCTGGCCTAACTTGTATTGATTTGGATTGTGAGCATTTGTTAAGGTGAATAAGCACCTCTGAACGCAACTTGTCCATTTGTTAGACACAGTCATCCCCTGCGTTCTTGCTTGTCCGGCATATGCTAGAGTGAGTATCCCCTTTCCATATCCAAGGTGTCACAATGTCGAGTTGGTAGTCACCCTTAAGCCTAGCCTTTTGATTTTAGCCTTCACCCTTCACTAGCAAATTGATTACAACTATGAAGTGAGTATGGTCTTGAAAGTCTGGTATAAGTTATAGTTAATTGATGAAACTCTATATTTGGTTGATAGATCACCAGTGAAATGATTGCTACTTGTTATAATTGTTATTTGAATGATTTGTAGAGCATGTCTTAACCTCTAAACACTTGCAGCAGATGGATGTTAGCCTGGGTTATATTATTGATCATTTATAGATTATTATTTTTATATGTTTGGACATATTGGATATTATTCTTGATCATGGAGAGATCTGTAGGGTGTATGTGTATGCACCTTAGATGTATTTGGACTCCCTGAGTCCAATGAGACAGCTTGCTGTCAGTTCCGAGCAATTACAGGGATGATTTGGCTCAGTGTACCATTCTGGAACAGTTTTGCCATGCTAAATGGCCTATCAAGACAGAGAGATCATCTGATGGTTTCACCTAGGGCGTTGTATGAGGAGGGGGTTGTCCAGCCACTTGTTTTTACCATATTACCCCCTTCCCAGAGAACCTGGTGGGCTCAGTTAGATAACCTTGGCACCCTAGGAGACAGTTTTCGACATATCACGTTTCCCAATGCATATTTAAAATAATAAAAATGGCTACTGAAGAATTCGATTTGGGCTACTGAGGCAAGGAAATGGCATGGGATGAGTCTTGATGATGAGTGTGATGTCTTCCACTCCTCCAGCAGTTTTAGCACCTGGATGGACCCACATCCATCTCTTCGGCATATTTTCTTGTTTTCTGGAGCTTTTGGAGGCTCACGATTTCCTCAGAAAGGCACTATTTTGCACTTTAAAAGTTATATTATTTTTGTTGTGCCATGGGGACACCCTAGGGGGGTTAGTTAACACTCCCTGGACACACCATGAACTGTATTTATTTTTTATTGAGTGGGATCCCCTCTCCTAGGGTGATTTGGTCCATTGATATATTATATTATTGTATTGATCTATGTACTTTATGTTGAGCTCATCTCAACCGTTGATTAGAACATTTTGATCTTTTAATCTTAGCCACCCATTTGAAAAGTGGTTATGATTTTGGTTTTCTCATTCCTATTTAAAGGAGGGAGCTTCTCATTGTAAAGGAGTCTTTGGCTCTTGGATCTGTATAATAGAAAAACTATTCTTGTGGAAATTTTTGGATCTCCTTTGCATCTGGTGTTCTTTGATGGTGATTGGAAAGTCTATTGCTTCCTAGTATTTGTTGTGAGATCTATATTTTTTTTTGTAAACATTGTTTTGCATACAGGAGGGCGACTTCACTTGGGCGTTTTTGCAAGGCTTCCTCAACTCCCTTGTTTGGCATCGCTTGTATCAAGGCGTTTTCATTAGTATCATTGTGATCTATGATTTCATCTTGCTATTTTTCTGTAGCATTTGTTCGTTTCTCTTGACGCATCAAATCTGATATGGTTGACGTTTGTTGTGCAGAAGAGAAGGCGCATTTGCTTCCTTGGGCAAATCGTTTCACATAGAGGCTTCCTCCAAATCTTCTCAAATTGATCGAGACGGCATAGATCGTCATCATCAAGGCATCTACAAGGTTATCCGGGTAAGATCTACAGGTTAGTTCTTCTTTTCTTTATCTCAATCCATTGGCATCTTCATTTTCATGTGAAAACCCTAAATATAAAGAATCAAAAAATATTATAGATCAAACCGCTTGATCTTTTGGCAAACCATTTCTGGGTTTTGTAGATTAGGTCAAACCCTAAGTGGGTCTTCCTAGACATTTTGCTTGGGTGACTCCATTGGGCCCAAATCCCAAGGCATTGCTCTCTAAACCCTAGCGCAACCCTTCATTTGGCCATTTTCTCTTGCGATTTGATCTTGTCCTTTAAGCTCGAGCACTTTGATATTGTTATACCTTCCTTCAAGTCTATCCCATGGTACTAGGTAACCCCAATCCTGTTTTTATCCTCCCTGCATTGGTCATGTTTCCCAAGGCAATGGATACTTTCATCTTTTGTAGTACCTTGATTCTGGATCTAGTAATAGGCTCATAAGTCACTTGTATTTCAAACTTGGATCAAATTTCACACCTCATAAACCCCTGATCAAAGCCCTAATTCACCTTGTGACTCCATCCATAGATCTACGATTTACTTCACCTTACACCTTACGTACTTCAACTCCCTTTCATTTGATCTGGTGTTTTGGTCTGATCTCTCTTGTCGAGAGTAGATCTGGGTCTCCCCCGTTGTCGTCTTGGGCTAAGACAACATCAAGTGAAGATTGCCTCGATTGGCGTGACAACCATCCATTTGGGAGTCAAGGCTATGTTGGCTCCACCTCTTTAGTTGCCCATCCCTCTACCATCCATCCCAAATCCACCTCATAGAGGCAACTACAAGTTTGGTGATAAGGCCCTCATTTCAAGGCGTGTTGATCTTGTGGCCATGCTAACTCCCCCTTGATGGGTGGTAACTCCTCATCATGTCAAACAATTATGCATTAAGTAGGTATTGCCGTATTGGTGCACCTTAGGGTGAATCCATTATGACGCATCGCTTAAGAGCCCCTAGCCACACTTATGGTCTTATGCTTTGTAAAGGTGATTACGCTTGTAAGGGTTGTTATACTCGCTCTTGCACACCTCATTTATCACCACTGAGACCTTATTTTATTGTACTACTCCTCCCTCTTGGTCATCCTAATGAAGAAATGCAAATCATCCACCTTGAAAGCATCTTTTTGAAAGCCATACCATCTAAAAGAGGCTGTTGAGGGAAAACGACACTTGTTGGGGTTAGATGGGCCATGACGTCCTCCTTCCAAGCTTAACCTTTCATCATGTTGAAGCTATCATCATATGTTATCATTATTATGTTTTATGAGGTTTAGTCCCCGGATTATGGTGACAAACCCTTAAAAATCATTTTAAACTCAAAATTAGATAGGTCCACCTAGAGGAGAGAAAAGTTAGCACTTTTTCCCTATAAATATAGGATCCTCCTCTCATTTGTAATCATTAATAAAGAACATGGGATCAAATATGACTAGATTTTTATTTCTACTCCTGTATATGAGCAATTGCATGGTGCACACCTCCTTTCTTGGAATTTCTAGCGTTTCTAAGAGATAAATCTTGATGTTTGAAGGCTTCTTTACAATCTTTAAAGGCTATTCCAAGGTGAAAGGATTCTTGAGGCTCCTTCTCTTCTTCGTTCACTCTCAATTGTCGAAAAAGTCGCAAATTTTGCTCCAAGCTGATTTTTCAGCGAGCAAAAGTCGCGCTTTTTTTAAATTTCGAGAAGTCGCTACTTTTTCTTAAAAATCGCGATTTTTTCATATAAGTCGCGAGCTGATGTTAAAAGACACCCAAGCCTCCAATTCTATTTTTTAATGTATTTTTCGAGGCCGAATTTTTCAACATTGACAAAAACACAGGGTTGACTTGTAGGAAAATGATGCCAAGTACAAAGATTTAGAAGAAAATATTCACGACTAGCAATAAGCCAACTACTATTCCATCGCTTATTAATACTACATTTAATCAGAATCACCATAGAGATAATCAACAGGGTGTGGTGGAAGCAACACATGAAAAACTACGAGAATATATTTTATCATTTAGACAAACAGTGGTTCATTAGAAAAAATATGGAAATATTTTAGGATGCTTGAGAAAGTCTAATCGCTCTGCAAAACAGTGAACATTATACACAACAATAGTCGAGAACTCATAGTTACTATTTATTTGTGCATAGTATAGTACGAAAAAAACCATGGATCAATACTTTAAACTTTATACAGTTTTGAGTCCATGATTGGACAACTATGATGTTTCAAACTTTCAGTGTCGACTTTGATGTATCGTTTTATATTTGGCATGACTACATGATGATGATATACATCGGTGCTTTCTTCATATTTATGTTCCAATATGTTTTTCTGATGTTATTGTCGCTTTATATGTTTAAAATTCTAAAAAAAATGAATGTATTTTCTATTTTTTAATGTTTGCCGACTTTTGCCAATGTTGCCGAGAAATTGTATTTGGGACCCTCGCCAACTTTTTGTCGAGGCTGACTTTTTCAACATTGGTCAAGAGATAACATAACCTAGGGTTTCTTAGCCTTGCCCTAATTCATTCATATATTAAATTGTCAATTCTTGAGAGAAACATTAACCTCGTTTTCTCATTGCCCAGTGGAATAAGACATAGGTTATTAATATATCCAAAAAGATTGTGGTATTGGAAATCTAACCCATCCAATTGATGCATCGTCATTGGTTTTATGGTCAATCTTGAAGGGCATCCTCTTTCTATGGCTAATTTGAGATATTTACGGTTATGTGCAAATGCTAGTGTGTTTTTTTCAAATCTGACTTGACAAGTACAACCATCAAAATTCATCTTTAGAGGGTCTCACAAGCTAGAAACAAGGTCTATTATCAACCCTACTCTCTTAGGCATTCATCTAGTGGTACAAGTTGACCTCCTTGTGATTTCTGGGGGCTGGTTAGGGCATAAACCAGATCCGGTAAGTCATTTCCATATTTGTATTACTCATTCATTTGCTGCCCTAAAATGAGATTCTTATCCCTCTCCATGAGAAATACCCTCCTTAGTAAATTGGCATTGTTCTAAGTCGTTTTTATATATAATTGAGCACATATTTTGTGGTTGTCCTCTTATAACAACAGTAAAGTTTTAAATCATTTGCGATAATTGTGAACATCTATCCATTCTAACTCCTAGTCTCTTGAAGTACTTGGTAAATGTATTTGTATTCATTGCTTTGACTCCATAAGGCACTAATCTTTGTCAAGAGGTTGCTCGTGAAGAATTCTTGTCGTGCATGTCTAGTTCACCTATATTAGGGACCACCCCTTGGAGTTTAGGAGCTGTCCTAAAGCGTAAGGAGAGTGCATTGTGGTGGCAATGGGTCATCTCCTATATGGTTACCAATCTTAGCACCGACGCTCGTCTCCTATCGGAAGGGTGCTAATTTGTGCGATAAGTTGATAACACACCTCGTTGTTGAGATAAGGTGGTTGTTAGGATTAAGGAGATACTTGAGATTAGTTGCTAGAATCAAGGAGTTGGCTACTAGAATTAAGGAGTTGGTTGCTATAATTGAGGAATTAGTTATCTCTCTCAAAGCATAAAGGGAAAGATGGGAGGAAAAGTTGTAGAACACACCAAGGAAGTTGTGTGAGGAACACACACAAGTGAAGCCAAGGAGGAATGAATGCAAATAGCAAGAAGAGGATTGACCAACAAGGTGAAAGACTACTAGGATAGTACCATACAGTGTTGTACAACGTACAACAGTTCCTCAGATTTTTGTGTGGGCACACTGTTTCTTTTCAACAGGCTGTAAACCTCAAGTTAAGGTGTCCTTGTAAGTTTTGATTATTAAATGATAAGCTGATTTGAAGGACATAATTCTTGTGTATCTGCTTTCTCTGTTCATTTTTAGTTATGTGTGATTGTTGCATGTTAAGAAATATTTAATTATGTGGTTAAATAAGTTCAAATTAGATTTATTTAACTAAAGAGAAACATAGGACAGCAGTCACCTGGGGCCTGAAAATTTACATGGTATCAAAGCTTGGTTCTATGATTGATATTCTCAACGATTTACAATAGTAAACCAACTGTCGGAAAGGACCAATAGTTAGAGGGTTTCATTATTTATTTTAAGGACTAATTCTCAAATCTAGGAATTTATGCATTAGAGCAGAGATGGCATCAGCTTGAGGGTAGATTGGATGATGCTTCAAAGTTTCTATCATTAAAAGTCATGGTAACTCTTCTATTAGAAGAAAATGATCTCTGGAATATCATCAAGGATGTGGTGTCTTCGCCGACAAATCCACAGCTTTTGGAAGCTTACAAGAAGAAAAAAGTAAGAGCCAAGCAGATGATCATCGATGTTTGAGGGCAGATTGGATGATGCCTCAAAGTTTCTATCATGAAAAGTTAGGGTAACTCTTCTATTAGAAGAAAATGACCTCTGGGATATCGCCAAGGATGTGTTGGCTTCGCCGACAAATCCACGGCTTTTGGAAGCTACAAGAAGAAAGTCTGATCCAAGTGAGAGCCAAGCAAATGATCATGGATGCTATAAAGAATAGTCTGATCCCTCATATATCCAAGAAGAAGACTACGAAGGACATGTTTGATGCCTTGGTTAAGCTTTACCAGAGTAAGAACATTAACGGGAAGATGATATTGCATAACAAACTCAGATCTATTGAGATGACTAGATCAAACACCTTCACCAGTTACTTGATGAAGATCACACAAATTTGTGACCAAGTTGCTACAATTGGGCAGAAGGTTGAAGAGGAGCCAGTAAGCAGGGCACTAAATGGGTCCCCACCTCAATGGAAAACATTTGTCTAAGGTGTTTGTGCTAGGGAGAACCTCCCCTCACAAGAAATACTGTGGGATGACTATATCCAGGAGGAAACTCAAATGGAGTCAAAGGCTAGCAGACATGAAGGTGACAGTGACCATGCCCTAATTGGTCAAGCAAAGAAGATCAGAGGTAAAGGACCCAACAAGAGTAACATAAAGAGTGAGGAGTTAGCCTCACAACCACAAAAGGGCTTGAGTAAAATCAAGTGCTTCATATGTCATAAGAGAGGCCATTATGCATCACAGCGTCAGGAGAAGAAAAAAGGTAAAGGGAACCAGCAGCACCAGGTAGCAACCTCAACTAAAACTTAGATGAACGAGTTTGCCTCCAAGTTAGAGAAGGATTTCTCAATGGTATCCTACCTCTCTTCCAGCACATTTTCAAAGAATGTGTGGTATGTGGACAGTGGACCATCAAGGCATATGACATCAGCACAAGAACTATTTTAAAGTCTAATAGAGCATGTCTCAAGAGTTCAGGTCGAGCTTGGTGATGAAGCAAAGTATCCAATAGCAAGAGTTGGTACCATTCATTTCCAACTCCAATCAGGTAACTCATTAGACTTTGATGATGGATTATTT
Organism: Pseudotsuga menziesii; assembly: GCA_001517045.1. Taxonomy (NCBI): domain Eukaryota; kingdom Viridiplantae; phylum Streptophyta; class Pinopsida; order Pinales; family Pinaceae; genus Pseudotsuga; species Pseudotsuga menziesii. The sequence goes on from LPNX010923610.1 coordinate 1,474,383, forward strand.
GTTCCAGGTCTCAAGAAGAATCTGCTTTCAGTTTCAGTCATGGAAGATCGAGACTATGTACTAGAGTTCAAGAACTAGCAAGTCCTCATTAGACTGAAGGAGTCTAGTCCAGGATCAACTCAGGTGATTGGGGTTAGAGAAGGAAACTTATACAGATTACACGGTGAACCTATTTGTGCCCTTGTTCATAGCACAGATAATTCGTGCAAGTTATGGGACAAGAGGATGTGGCACCTACTTCACCAAGGGCTGCCTATTATGAGAGAGATCGTACAGGCCTTCCAAAGGCCAGCATTGAGCAACAAAGGCGTATGCAGAGGGTGCGCACCTGGCAATTGTTTCAGACAATCAACAACAACCATAATTTCTTTCCCAAGACAAAAGAGTCATAAATTGATATGGAAAGCAGAAAACAAAGAGTAATTTAAAACAACGAGCAAGCAAGAATATTCTAAAAGAAAACAAATTAAGCTCCAAGTACCATAAGCAAAACACAAAAATGAAAATAGAATCCAAACTATCCCAATTAACATGATTTCCTTGCTGCTGGAATGGATGCAATTATGCTTCAAATGCACAATTCCTACATAAGTTTGGATCATAGAAAGGAATTCATATAGAACAGTCCAGAATTGGCAATCTTTATAACAAGAAGATTCAATCCCTGATGATCAACCATCTAACATCCCAATTAATATGAATTATTGCTGCTGGAATGAATGCAATTCTACTTCAAACGCATAATTTCTACATAAGTTTGCATCATAGAAAAGAATTCATTTGGAACAGACCAGAATTGGCAATCTTCATAACTAGAAGATCCAATCCCTGAAAAGCAACCATCTGCTTTTGTGCATCTACATTCCTCCCATAAGAAATGTAAAGGTTTTATTTTTGGGGATGCAGGCCAGCTGGGGAATGTTTTGTTAAGCGTTGTTTGTCATATGGCATGGACATGTGTATGGAGTCATGGACTGTTATATGGGTTAAGTGGATATGTTTCGTTGATGGGTAGCTTTGGTTCTAAGCCCAACCAATTTTAATTTTGCTTGTAGTAGCTGCATAAGCAGCACACCTTTTTTGTATAAAATGCCATGCACATCTACCATTTATATCAATAGTTAAAGGAAGCATTTAATCAATATAATGCAACAGATTTATGCCTCAACATTTCTTAAAAATGAATGCTGTGAACTTCTAGTAAACTACCATTTGAAGCCCCTAAGGTTCCAAACCTTACCCAAGACAGCCATTTGTGCCACCAACAGCCAAAAAATTTCCTGTCTTACTGCCTTCTGCAGTTTCCATGGTTGCATGAAATTGCTCAACTGCACCATCTGCCCTGTCATTTGTATTTTCATATAACCAAACCTGTAGAAACAGGGATTCGAGTGAAACTCAGAATTTAATTCTTGCAAGATTACAATACAGAAACTACATGTTTTTCTTTGTACCAATAAGAAAAGTCAAAAAAATAATTTACATAAACAACATTAATAATGCCCAGATTCAAGAACTAAAACCATGATCCCTTTTTGAAATAATTTCTACTCATTTCCCCTTTGCCAAGTTAGAGAACAATAAAAACACTTATCCTCCTAAAGGTTAATTACCACTAATAAATGCAAATGGTCAACTAATACTATCAATTCTTTCTTATTTATTCTAGATGTTGTAAATATACCCTCCTAAAATAATAGTTGCTTACTCGACTCCTATACAGATGCTATAAACCATAAGCCCAGCAGATGACATTAGAACTTATTAACAAGAAAACCGAAAGTACAGAAACATATCAGCTTCACAATACATACACAAAAAAAATAGAACTATAAAGCTAGCTAATCTCTTGATATAGTTTCTATCCAGAGACAACCTGTCAAAGTTGCTTCTTGTTGTCCTCAATGTCTAGGAGGTATATTCCCAGTTTTTGTCACAGATAAAAAAGGTGGTCAACCCTAATCTGTCAAAAATCAAGGATGCTTTCAAGCAAGTGCTGTCAATATTACAAATATTGCAATATATCATGAGTTTTTAAAGGAGCCAGTACTATTGCCTTACAAACATGCAATATTTTCCAATAATATCACGGGCCGATGGAAAATATCCAACTGTCTGTGCAAATGATCCTTTAAGACCCAGTTTCTGGTTTTCAAGACCTAATTTTGGAAAACAGAGGCAGGAAATCGAGAGCAAAGGTGTTTGTCACTGTCTTTCATAGTGCGAACAAGGGCAGATCCAGTGTCTCCATTGCCATTAGCAAAGATATTGTGGAGTGGGGATTGATTCCAATTTACCATTTCCATATTGAAATTCCCAAGTGTGTATTAAAATTTATGCTTGAACTTTATTTGTTTTTTGAGATTTAGTATAGGGTTTCGATATCCACTAGATTTGACTCTTCTTGCTGGAAGATTTAACACTTATCTAGGTCTTGTTACCCCTAGATTTGCATGGGCGACTTTATGATCAGTTTTGTTTGTGACCCAGCACATCATAATATCATTTATTTTTGCTTTACTTTTCCTCAGTCCATTGACGTATTCCAGACTGTTGTGGCCCTTTTTTCCGCTTATGGGGCTGCTATGTGATCTAAGTCACCTGGTTCGAGTTCGTGTTCGAATTCGGGGACTTTGATATTCGACAAAAATTCGGCAAAGAAAATTTTTGCACAAAAAATCGGCATTAAATTCGAGATAGTATAAATTTTAAAAATTAAAAAAACATTTCATTTTATATATAAATATTAAATATAATAATAATATATTAAATTATTTATTAAATATTATATATTTTATCTCATTTATGTAGTTTATTTTAAAAAGTCAAAATTTTAAATTTTAAAAAATATACATTTTAAAACTAAAAATCCTAAAATCCCTTACATTTTAAAAAATATACATTTAAAAAACTATACATTTTAAATTCAGACATTTTAAAACTAAAAATCCTAAAATCCTTTTACATTTAAAAAACTATATATTTTAAAATTCTAAAATCCTTTTATCAAAAAGGACCGTAAGATGTTAGCACAACCCGATTCCACACCTCAATCAAGTCATTGACCACTGTCAATTTGCGAATTGGTCGCGTACACCAATTTCGTTTCGATTTCAGATTTCAAATTTCTATTTCGATTTCAATGTCAATGCAGCTCTTGTTCCCCATGTGCGAAATGAAATCAAAGTTTATTCCCCTCGCAAACCTGGTTGCCTATAGAAACCCACGAATTGCCAAGAAACGACCACGACTTGCGTGTCTGAAACCCACGAATTGCGTGTAAGAAATGACCACTACTTGCTTGTATGAAACCTGGTTGCGTGTAGAAACCCACTACTTGCATGTATGAAACCCTCAATGCGGCCGCGAGCAGAAAAATGGTAAAAAAACTAGAGTAACAAAGTCACAGGCTGTAAGGTAGGGTTTACACTCAGGAAAATCGACGATTTTTTTTAACAAATTCGTGTTCCCACTAAAATCAGCAAATTTCGATTTTGAAAGCTAAAAAACGTCGAACCCGATGACTTAGTATGTGATATGAGTGATATGATGAACATGAGATGATGTTATCTCTTATGCCTTGTTCTACTACTATACCATGTCAAGTGATGTACTATATGGTATACCAAAGCAAAATGATATACTTGTATTTGATTGTTTTGATGAGTATAGCTGGTAGTACCTTGCATAGGTTGACGAAGGTGAAGCGTTGTTAATTTAATAACATACCATGCACCAAGATGACTATTCCCCCTTCTTTGGTTCCACCTTTAGCCCTATTCATTCCATCTATATCACTCCATCTTGTGTTCGCATCCCATTGACTTGAACTTGATTGTTTGACTCTTGTTATTCCCCTTTGTGGATTTGTTTCCATTTGTGCTTTGCTGGTTTATAACTATGTCTAAGTGTTGTTGTGTTGTAGTAAATATTCAGTACAAGAGGTCCCTGGGAATGCTCCCCGAGTCCAGCTGTTAATAGTCAGGAAGAGCTATATTTGAGCAATATTTTCTCTCAAATCCAAATTCCCTATGATGGTTAATGATTGGAAGAGTAGGTAATCCTCTTGGGGCTATAGACTGCACAGTCGGCAGCAACTGTTATGGCCTATTTGCATTCACATGCATTACTGTTGCAACTCTGCCAGGGCTATGGACTGCTTGCTGGAAGCAGAGCTAAGGTTGTGTCATCACTGGTATCTGAAAAGTGTAAAGCCAAGGCTAGTATCTTCCAATCATTAGCCCTGTGCTAAAAGAAAAAGAGAGAAAAAGGAAAAGTTGAATAAAGGGAAATCTTACTGGTATGGATTATAGGAAAGGTACCTCATAACACACCCCTTTTGATAGACACATGCTTTTGTTGTCCATATTATTAGTGAAACCACAAAGGATCCCTTGATTCCCTTACTTATCTTGAGTTAATAATCCAAACAAAGCCAATCCACCTTCCAAATTTCCTGTGAGTTTATCCTTCTCCACCCCAAAGAAGAACCAGTAATTGTGTAAATACTTTGATGATTGCATGGTACAGGTACACTCTTAAATCATTAATCCAACAAATATGCTTGAAGATACTTTTGGGGTATATCATCATGATTTCATGACTATACTATATGGTGACTCACACTTAAACAATTCAATGCATTATGTCTATTATGTACACTGATTCTGCAGATGTATGACACTACTGATCCACCTAGGACACTCCTTAGCAACAATACAGCATTGTGAGCAAGTTTTAGACATTTAGAGACATCATCATGCCTCCCTCAGAGGTATTCATTGATTTCAGTGGTTGTCGGTACAGTTTTGTATGTAGCCAAACCTGTTACTAAGAGACATGTTTAGCCAGTTTTCATTGTACATGGGATCCGTGCATTCTAAGCACATATTTGGATACCCATTTGGCCACTTATCGATGTATATGCCACCTGATTGGTCACAACTATCATAGACCAATCATTTTGTAGGGCAGCAGGCTTCATTGCATAGCGTTCTATAGTCAAATCTTCAAGATCGTGCATGATTTCGATGCACACATTATTTTTCGATTCCACTGATGGATTTGAATTTTGAATACCCATTTGGCTCATATGACAGACAAACTGAGTCAAATTGTAGAGCGCTCCCCTGCATCAGTTAGCTCTTATAGTGGTTAATCTCAAGGTTACTTGGGAGCGGGAACGGGAGTAGGAAGCGGGAGCGAGAGCGAAAAGTGAAATTTTCAGAAGCTTCCGGTTTGGGAGCGTTTCGTGAGCGTTTTTTATATAATATATATTTTTATGCATATATGCCAACAAATGCTTGTAGAATGTTGAATTAGTTATGGAAAGCATACCATGATACACCATACCATGATAAATCATAATACAATATAACATCATTCATCAACCATGAATGATTCAATCAATTATCATATACTAGTGAATTCGTCAAACATGAGTCCATTATCCATAACATCAAGTTATCAACCTTACAGCTTCAGAGTTCAACTTCAAACTTGAATTGCCATGTAATGTTCACAAAATATACCATAATAAATATAAAAGAGTCAATGACTCAAGTTCTCGAATCTCAACAGTGCAGAAACTTGAAAGTTGAAAGTACTGTAAATAAGAAAAGACAAGAAAAGTAGATTTTATGGATGTTTCCTCTTGCCACGAGAAATTTCCAATTTCTTTTCCCGTGGTCTATGAACAAAGGGAGCGGGATTATCATCCCCAGTAGCCACCGATGTTGAGTGGCTTGAGCCACGTCCAAGACTTGGTCCTACATGATCCCCCCTCGTTGATGCAGGTCGAAACTGTGAAGTTGAACCTCTAGGCAAAGATGGTGCATCTGGAAACAAGGTAGCAGATAGCGGTGGCATTGTTGCTGATGTTGTTGCATGGTCATCCTCATTGCCCAAAAGCTCATCCTCCAAGCGCTCTAAAGTTAAGGCTCCATCCTCCAAGTTATGCTCCTTCGGATTGTTGTCCCAAATGACATGATCTATCAATTTTGGCCCGCTCACAGTAATGTACATATACCAAGCTTTCTGACTAATTTTCATTTAATCGATTTCTTTTCACTAAGTGGATGAAGCTATAGGTGCTCCAACACCTTTCTGCAGAGGAACTGTTTACCACCTGTGAAAGCACTTTGGTTGCCAATTTATGCAAGGGTGGGCATGATGAGCCATAAATGTTCCACCATTCAAGAGGAGGCGCCCTATCTCGATTTTTTCTAGCATGCAAAGTACCAAACGGGCCAATATCACTGAGGTATTTACTTAATTCACTATGCAATACGGCACATTCCTCTTCATCAGGGACCAACTTGTCTATAGCAGCCATGTACCCAACCTGTACCTCTAGATCTGTGTGGGGCTTTCTCCTAACCCCACCCCTAGGTGTTGGTTTGGCCAACAAAGATGGAGAATAATATTTTGCTATGTTGCCAGGGTAACCGTACTCGAGGGTAGGGTACACGTACCGGGTACTTGGGTACTCGTAGGGTGCGTCTCTTGTTGTACCCCATACTGGGTCCACATACCCGAGACTCTGTTATAAAAAAAGCAGTACTTATAAACGAAATGGTATGCCGTATTTGGGTACTCCAGGGGTACAGCCGACTCAATAAAATGCAATTCATTGGGGAAAATGTAATGAGCCCCCACCAAATCTGAACTAATTTTTTGCTAACTACGTATGGAGTCTAATTCAGGACTTATGTCAAACACTTTGCAACACTATTCAAATTCCACTGAATATTGTCCAAATCTAGTAGATTGATTTTACATTGATTTACAATGAATGTTTTTATGGTTTTGTGTTCAGCACTCATGGAACATAATTTGACTACCAAATGTGAACATAAAAAATATACATATGTATTTAATATTGAGAAATACACTCACATCAACGCAGGAATATATTTGGCAATTTTCAATTTGTTATTGCTTGTAACAGCAGTACAGATAGGTGTTTAAAATAAGATTTCAAGTGTACTTTCATGTTTGAGTTTGATTCTCTGTTACAGCTTCCTGGTACAATGATTTATCAAATTTTATGTAACTTCCAATCTTCTAATTGATATCTACTGAGTCTATGATTTATGAAATTTGATGTTTCAAATTTTCAATCTAAATGTTCACTGTTCAAATAATCAGTGAATTTATAATTATGAATCATGATTCATAATTTATGAAGAAATCTATATGCATGTATGATGTGACTATGACATATATATACAGTACCCCCGACGTACCCAAGCACCCTTTTTCAAAAAGTGGCGTCCCCGTACCCGTCCCCGTCCCCATACCCAAGTTTCTTGGCAACTTAGATATTTTGGTATTAATACATATGCTAAGGCATGCAGTGGAACATTGAGATGTTCCCACCTTTTGGCCACATGTGTGTGAATATGGTCATACAGGATGGGATCCTTCGATTCAACAATATCTTTAATCTGGCCCAACATGATATCCATCTGCTCATACACCTCCCCAATTACTGGCTTATCTGTATCTGCAAACCGAATCATGTGATAAATGGGCTTGTGAACTACAAAACAAACTTGACACTTGCCCAAAATTGACCATCAAGAACTGTGTCTTCCACATCCTGAAAATCAAGCCTGTCAAATGTGGATGTAGCCCTATCTTTCAAGACTTGCCATGATTCACTTGATACCATGCTAGCTGTTATCACCAAACTTGTAGTTGCCCCTATGAGGTGGATCCAAGATGGATGGTTGAGGGACAAGCAACCAAATAGGTGAAACCAAGATAGCCTCGACTCCCAAATGGATGGTTGTCACGCCAATCGAGGCAATCTTCACTTGATGTTGTCTTAGCCCAAGAAAACAATGGGGGAGACCCAGATCTACTCCCGACGAGAGAGATCAGACCAAGACACCAGATCAAATCAATGGGAGTTGAAGTACATAAGGTGTAAGGTGAAGTAAACCCTAGATATATAGATGAAGTCACAAGGTTGGTTATGGTTTGGATCAGGAGGTTTATGAAGTGTGAAATTGAACCAAGGTTGAAATACAAGTGACTTATGAGTTCTACTACTAGATCCAGAATCAAGGTACCAGCAAATGATGACAATATCCACTGCCTTGGGAAACGTGACCAATGCAGGGAGGTTACAAACAAGATTGGGGGCTATCTAGTACCACAGGATAGACTTGACAAAAGGTATGACAGTGTCAAAGCACCCAAGCCTCAGGGAGAAGATCAAAACGCAGGAGAAAATGGTCAATTGAGGGGTTGCATGTAATGTCCTCTTCTGCTTAGGCATTGAGGACCAAACCGCTAGCCTATGTGATTCCTGTGGGTTCGAGCGGTTACTGACAGTTAGGGAATCAACTGAAGACTGATGCCATCTACATAAAATCTAGGGCATCAATATTATGTCACCATTGGGTCGAAGAGGGCCACCGGAGCCAAAGGCCACCGGCATGCATGACATCTAAGCATTATTTAATGGTGCATGCACCCAATTAAGTCTCCATGCGCATGCATGCAAGTCAACTGCAAATTAGGAGTTAAAGTGACCTAATTAGGTCAAAAGTTAGGGTTTTCGCAGTTGAAAGTTATAAAAGAAAGATAAAGTGAATGGAGACTTCACTTTTGATGATTATTGATTTTGGAGCTCTTGAGCAGCAGCACAACGTGCGGCCACAGCAGTTGGGGTTGGAGACAACGTCTTTAGCTAACAGGGTTTCGGCAGTGAGATATCTGCCCTAGTCTCCTTCAGGATAAACCATCCAGGTTTGTCACCGTGTCTATTGCATTCATCATTATCCAGTGTTCCAGTATATGACAGAAGGTTATTTGCAGGTTCATCCATACAGCTAGGGGCATTTAGTTGGAAAACCCAAGTCATTCACCAGGACTCTGGATCATCATATTTCTTCCGCATGTGGCCTACATCCTCACAGATAGGATCACTCTACTGCATTGAGTGATTATCAGCCATCAGATTGTCCACCTAGGGCAGCGAGTAGCAGATTACTGAGGTGTGGGGGCGTGAACAACAGATTGGCAAATCAATTTATTAGGGCATCTGGAGAGGGAAAAACTCTTGCATGCTCCGTCCATCCTCTCCGGCACGAGCACACCTACCTTCCGACCTATTTCTAGCTGAAACTGACCATCCCTTCAGCAAAAACGTCATACTTAGCTGATTCAACCTACCGAGGTATTACGGCGGAAAACGAGGTCATTTCTTCATCAGCTCAACTCATCTTGCATGCGTATTTTCTTTAGAGCATATTCAGACGGCATATCAGTGGTAAGTGTTCACTCTATCCTGCAAACCCTAACCCTAATTTCAGCTATAAAATAGGGAATTTTTGCATGGCAGTTTGCATGCCCGGCTATTTCAGTAACTTTGCATAGAAATAGAAAATATCAGTATTTGGGATATTACAGTGGTATCAGAGCTATCTTCTTGGCCAGTTGTGGGCTTAAGAAATGAGAAGTAGATGAATACAGAAGAGGACCCTTTTGTAACCTATAGGAAAAGAAGGAGTAGGTACACGAAGGACTTTGAGGATATCCAACTAGAAGATATCAGCTTAGACATTGAACCAACAGGTATACACTCTGACAAGGGAAAGGGAACGGGAGAAGATGAGGACAGGATGTTGTTTCGCAACTTAGTATCTGCATTGCAAGACTTAGCCAAAGGGCAAAAAGATGTACTCAATGCAATCAACAGATTATCGGCAAAACCAGAACTAGGTAACAACAGTACACCTCCCTCACCGGTAGATCAAGGGTCTACAAGCAGCAGTGGAAAGGTTGCGTACACCAATATACAGAATACACCGCACATATATAGCAGACCTTCCAACAGGCCTACTATGCCTCACTTCTTGGCAGATGCAGTAGGAGGTCCAGTCATGCGAGTAGAGCCTAGCGAAACCTTTGGGGCTTATTTGCAGGAATACAGGGACTTAGGTGATGAGTTTCATGCCGCCATGTCTTTTTCAGATTTTTGCAACATGAAGAGTAGGAACAGGCCCAGGTATTTCAACAAGGGTTTCAATCACAACTATGAGTTGCAGAAAACCTTGGGCAGGTTGACCATCCCAAACTTTGATGGGACTCACGGAGGTTCAGCGAGGATATGGGTTCAAATGTTGGATACCTATTTCCAACTCAATCCCATGACAGAGACAGATGCCATTAAATTGGCTACACTCCACCTGGACGGAGAGGCTCATGAGTGGTGGTACAACGGATTGGTGACACTGGGTCACAACACCATACACTCCTATGGAGCGTTCACTCAAAAGCTCATGTAGAGGTTTGACTAGAAGGATCCAGAGATACATTTCAGAGAGTTGGCTCAACTCAAACAAACAAGTAGCGCAGAGGCCTTCATCTTAGAATTCCAGAGAATAGCAGTCATGGTAACAGATGTGTCAAAGAGCAAGTTGACGATGTTAATCACTGAGGCCCTAACAGAGCCACTACGGGGATGGGTGAAAGCCTACAAACTCCCCACTCTACAAGATGCCATTAGCAGAGCCAGAGACCTCCAAGATTCAGTTTCGAAGAACAGGTTCCCTCTCAAAACCAAGTTTCCTGTTAAGGACAAGGACAGGAAACCTTTCCAGCAGGATGTTCCCAAGAAAACATGGTTAGACGAGGACACTAGGAAGGATTTGAGGCAAAAGAGATTATGTTTCATTTGTCAGGAACCATGGGTGCCAGGACACAGGTGTGCAGGGAAGGCAAAGGCTCACTACATCTAAGTGTATTTGGACAGTGACAGGGAGGACTATAGCAGGAAACCACAGAAGAACTACGGGCAGCAGAGGAAGAATCACTCCAGGGTGATACACCAAAGGGAGTCATTGCTATGTTATCTGGAGTACCAAGATTCCATACTCTCAGGGTCAGAGGAGTAGTACAGGGCCACAAAGTGGGAGTATTGATTGATGGGGGAGGAACCCACAATTTCATCGACTCCGCTTGGGTAGCCAAGAGGGGTATTCAGACCAAGAAGTTCGAGGGATTTACTATAGCGGTAGCCAGGAACTCCAGCATGGAATGCAACTATTGGATTCTGAAATTGAATGTCACATTAGGCAACTATCAAATGACAGATTCATTTTATGTAGTAGATGTGTCAAATACTCATGTAGTTATTAGGTGTTCAGTGGCTTTATTCTATAGGGAAATATACTACAGACTACTGGGCAATGGAAATGGAATTCCAAGGGATAGATGGAAAACGGGTAGTTTTGAGGGGCATGAACACTTATCCCCCAAGACCCCATTTTTATTATTTTTAATCTACCTCAGGAAACGTGAACCTACCAAAACTGCCTCAAAACTGCCTAATAAACCTAGGCAGACCTAGTACATGTTCATAATGACTCAAAACAATGTCTAGCATGCTTATATACATTGACACGTGAACTTTAAAAACCTCCTAAGGCCTAACCACCAAGACGACCATTCCAGCTTTGGAGGAACGATGAAAAACTCGAAAATTATACATCGTTTATTTAGCATTACATAATTAACAAGAGAAAAAACACATTGGAATGATCGGATTGACATCTATGTCCTAGGAAGCCAAATCCTTTACAAAAAGTTTGTCATGCTAGTACATTTATTACAATATCCCCGCAGGGTATGAACATGTAATTATTAATAAAGGGGCCAAAAAATGGCCCTGATGAACCATGGAACAGCTGAGCACAGAAACAACAAGGCACTTGATCATGACTTCAAGGGCTCACTAGAAATCCACTGAATCGTGAGCTTGACTTGAATCGGTCTTCAAACGAGCCGATCCAACTCATCCCAAGCCAAACTCACAATGACCCAGTAGGCCGAGTCAAACTCACAAGTTTGACTCAGTAGGCCGAGTCAAACTCACAAATTTGACTCAGATCGACGAGTTTGACTCACGAATTTCACACATGTGAGGACCCAGTGCCTTTAAAACTCAATTTTTGCTAGGTTTTTCTTCATTTTTACTAGTCTGTTTAGCTAGTTTCTGTTGAAATACTGAGAGGGGGGTGAAATAGTATTTGTACAATTTAAAATTTTTAATCAAAAGCAAGTTGCTAATCACCAATCATAGCATATCATCAATGTACATGAAAATAACAAGCTGCACAGTACACAATATTTTTGACGTGGAAACCCAAGTTCTGGGGGTAAAACCACAGAAGCCTTTTTAAAATAAATTTGACCCAGCAACAACTGGGGTAAACAAATTTAATACAACTTTACCAGCTACAACTGGAATGGGATACAACCCCTTAGGCTTCGTCAGCTACAAAATTGTGAGCCCTAGCACCACCCTACCAACCTTAAGAAAGGACTAATGAACCTGTGGACCTGTCAACATCACTGAACGTGCTACCAATAATCTCTGCTCTCTAATCACTGCCAAGTCATCCCTGTATACCAACAAGTCATTTCATTACCACACATTGCTCATGTACATCCTTGTACATCTCATCATACACAATCACTGAACAAGTTTCTCTGTTGAACATGCATCATCATATCAAGCAACATCGTCCTCATAGGGTATGCATCCTCATCATCAAATATACGCAAACATCTCAGATCGTGTATGCATCATCATCAAGTATACATCATAGTGCATAGAAGAGCATCAAAACACCCTAGTATTCATGTTCATCATAGTGTATGTATCATAGATCATAGTGTGTACATCAAGTATAGAGTATCATATATCATCATCGGTGTAGGCAACGTAAACATCAAAGGTTCATCATCATCACATGCATTATGCATTATCATAACATAGTAGCATGCATCATTATTGCATACCTCATATATGCATCATATGCATCACTGTATATTACTGTATTCATGTACATCACACATCACTTGTACATGCCACTGTATTGATTCATTGTTCACTAATCTCTTGTACATACAACTGTATTCATTATCTTTTATACATACCTTGTTACTGTAAGACCATCCCTAGTATAAAGCAAAACTCGGGTCTGTAGTGGAATTAGAAATTCGGGACAAAAAAAGACTTTGGAAGACTCGGATCTGTAAAGAAAAAGGTCTTGCTGCTAACTGTTGAACTCCACACTCCAAAAGAAAGGTTTGCTGCTACAAGCCAGCAGTGAACAGCCAACCATCCAAAAACTTGGTCTATATGAAGGCTCGGTTATACAGTTGTTGAACTGTTCTTGCATGTCTCGGTTCTCCTAGCAGTAAACACAAAAACCAAAAAAAAATGTCTGTAAAAAATTGGGTCTGCAACACCTCTGCGAATTTTCAATTTCAGTCAAACATTCCCAAAAATTGTGATTTGTTTGATGATTGTTATGACATTTTTTTGGTGTATAAATATACTTCTTAGGAGTTGAGGGCTAGTAACTAGGACCGACTTAAATGAGGATTTAAATGTTTTTCATTATATTAAAAATTGTTTAACACATCACTTAAAGGGAGTTGACTTCATTAAGGGTTTAGATATCAATTTATTAAATTTAAAATTGTTTTAACACTCAAACAATTAGTGGGGCCGACCTAAAGGGAGGGTTTTAACTTTTAAATTGTTACATTGGAGAATAAGGAAAGTTTAAAACTCATTTTATTAATTTTTAAAAATGTTTTAAACACCCAATTGCTTAATAGGGCACCATAGCAAGGTTTGCAAACCATGTGTGTGTGGGTGTCTAACTTCAGAGAGGGTCAAATAACATTTAAAAATTATTTTAACATTTCAACTTAATGTGGTCAACCTTAACCTTTCAAAGGAGTCAAAGGTGAGTTATTTGTTAATGTTTTATTGTTGTTAGTGGTCTTGTTAATTGTTGTAGGTTTGGGGTTTAATCTTTAGCCACCAATGCTACCACAAGAAAAGGAGTGCTTTACTAGCCACCAATAACCTCAACACATAACCATCAAGGAGTGGGGGTGCCTAGACTTCTACTAGGGTACCACGACCTCATTATAAACACAAATGACCACAGAATGGGTCATTTGGACTCTACACTTCTTCAACCCACCAAGGACACTTTCTAGGGTACTGGGGCATAGGTTGTGGTACTGGGGAACCAAAGAAACACTGTAGGGGCACTTAAACACTCTAAAGGGTGTACAGGGCTTTTGCCATTGTCCAAAGGGCTCCAAGGGCTTCAGTCTTGGGCTTGGACAAGGTCAAAAGTTCTCCTTTGACATTGACAACTACTTAACCCTCAGAGGCTCCTCAAGGGGCACCAAGACACACCGACACACCTATAGGAATCAATGACAATTTAGTCAACAGTTTCTCCTATGCTCGGTTACAGGTAGTGAGAAACATTGATCAACAGTGACCTTGTTTTTGTCCATTACAATCTTTGACTTCGCAACATGCAATTATTTGGTGAGAATCGAGACACTAAGAAACATGAGACTTACTTAGCTCAGCTTATCTAGATTCTAGATACTAAAGCTTAATCATTTTATTTGAATTTTGAATTATAGATTTAAAATTTTAAAGTTTAACTTTTAATTCACATATAAATGTATCATAGTTTTGAATTATTCTCCTATTGACTTGAACATGGAAGAGGAGGATTAAGAGCCTAAATCCAATTGGCTTCAATCAAAGGAGGCTCCCCTTTTTCAACCCGAGGAGTTGGAGAACCTTGAGGCACAAGCAACTAAAGACATGGGAGAATCAACTTCTTAGTTTTTTTGTTCTTTAGTATCAAACTTTAGTATTTACTATTGTGTTAACTTCTTCTAGCCTTGGATTTGGAATCTAGACTCATATTGTATATGAGATACCTATTCATCTTTAAAATTGTGAACATCTATTGATATTTTGCATTGTATTGGCATGAACTTAATGAATATCAATGTGAAAAGTTTCCTTTAATTCAAGAAGTGTATCTATATATATATATATATATATATATATATATATATATATTTGTCTTTGCCTATTTTTTCTCAGTCTGATTCAAGCTCTTCGCTCTTTTGCCTCACTGATCTTTTGTTGATTCGGAGTCTGGTAACATTGCATTGAATAATGCTTCATTTCATTAAAACAAACTTAAAAAGCAAAGTTTCTTTATTTTCTGAAGTGGTTGTCTCCAAATTTAATTGTACTTTGAGCATTCAATCATTTCAATGTATTAACTAATCTAAATCAACCCTATGGGGAATTATTTAAGTCACTTTATAATTCCAGAATCGTCTATATGTTTTAATCATCTTGATTTCTAGATTTAAAAAATACTTCATGTGGTTGTAATTCATCGTATTTTTGTTAAGTCCTTTGAGTGGAATATTGCTTCACTTCATTCCAGAATTCACTTCTAGCAACATTTCATTTGAAGTGCTTGTTCTATATCTGCACTTTAATCTTCAGTATTTTGGCAATCACTTTAATCCAAGTTAATCAAAGTTGTAATACACTCGGCTAATCTATAGTCTCCTCACGAGGCGTGCATCACTTCTAAGAGCCCTAAGAAGGGTAAAAAAGTAACATAATGTTTTTCCCAATTGTCTTATGATTTGAAAATGAAGTGACGAGGGCTTATAAATAGCTCTCACACTCACTTTTACAAAATAACCAGGCCGACATGCCTTTAAAATGTCAACTTGAAATTATAAAATGTCTACTTAAAATTATAACAAAAATAACATAAAATAATCCAATCTATGGGGCTTGGGGCATTTTCCCCAGATTTTACCCAAAAATTACTAAAATGGCTAAAAATAAGCAAATCACTTCGAACAAAAGGTTGGAGTGTGCAAGGGGGGTGTCATTTCCCATCAAACTCCGAAGGTGCTGATAATCCCTCAACACCCCCCCAAAATGGCGGTACGGCCTAGTGGAGAGGATGACATCATCATCAAAAAGGGCCAAAGAAGTGGGGCGTTGTGCTGAAAAAGGGGCCAGGATGGCTGACTGAGGTGACAAGGAAGAGAGGCAAAAGTGTCATAGCTAAAACACTATCACCAGAGAAATAAACAAGGGAGGGGGTCCTGTGACCCAGTGACCTACCCCTAGGAGCCCTAGACACCAACCCTAGGGTTAAAGAACCCCAACAAAGGGTAGTCACCAATGCCATTAAGCCATTGTACTCCCAGAGGAAGGACCAAAGGGTCCGGCCATAACCATCCCTCAAAAGTACTGGCAACATCCATGTCCGAGGCCTGAAAAAAAATGCAACCCCCTCTCTTGGGAAATCAACTAAAGGTGCGCTAGTACAGGTGCAGCGTAACACTTACTAAGGGTGGAGGGGACCTCGAGAAATGAAACCTGATCCTTGGCCACACATTCTACAATTCCCTCAGCAAACTCATCATTCTTTGTTCAGAGATTCATTCCTAGGGAAAAACCTTCTATTAGGTTGATGGTTAAAATAAGGGATAAACAAGACATCAACAAGATTGTGGTCATATGTTTTCTATGGGGTAGCATTTGTTTCAACATTGCCAAGAACAACCCATTCTACCAATCAATGTTCGAAGCCCTCTTATTGTCGGCACGAGGTACAAGGGCCCTACCTATAAGGAGTTGAGAGAGCCTCTCCTTCAAGGGGAAAGGTCCAATAGCACTCGCACATTGGACAAGCTTAGGGAATCATGGGAGATCACTAGATGCACCAGGATGTCAAAGCGTTGGACAAATGGTAAGGGAAAGACAATTCTCAATCTCTTGGTTAATTGTCCCATGAGGACTATTGCCACATAAATAGCATCTTGAGATTAGCATCAATGAAGGTTTATGGATAAACAAGAGTGAGGCCAATGTCACCACACCTAACCCTCTTTTATGCCTTTTAGGCTACCTCTTCTCTACCTCAAGAGAGGTGTCCCTAAATAGGATTACAAGGGTTTAATAATGAGGTAAAAGGTGAATTTGAAGAGTAACCCAAGAAAAACAAGGTGTTTTATGTAAAGGAAAATAAAAAGGTGATGAAGGGATTGGAGGTCGGTGTCTCATCAAATGAGCAAATGGAGTCATCCAAGGATTGCCTGAGGATTTCTTGGGAAAGATTAAAAAGGGATAGAGTTGTAGTGCACAACCTAGCTACTCTCTAATGGTTGGGATGATTTCAATATCAATCAAACAGAAAGTTCTAGAGCAGAAATTTCAAATGGACTTCAAGGAGGAAAATTATCATGGAAGGCATCGGAAAACACATGATTTAAAATAGAAGATGGACACCTAAACTACCCTTACAATTGAAAGCAACCACATAAATGATAGAGATCCTATTATTTATTACCTCAAAGCCATTGACAATTTGAAGATCCATCCATCAACCAAGCACAAAAAATAAGAAGCCTTCAAAGGAGTGTTAGCCTCAACCATCCATAAGAACCATGAGATAATTCATCAAGTCTAGTGGAATTTCCTCCCCAATGTAAACATGATTTCCAAATGAGGAAGAGGCTCTCTTATATAGGAGAAGAGCTCAACTTCCTTTACAACAAAATAATAATATATCTACCCAAGAGACGAGTAAACAAGTCAAAAATACTCCTCTAAACCCTAAAATACTCTAACAATATCCATGAAATGAGGTGGGAATAGCCACAAGTACAATATCCAAGAGACGAAGCTCAATAAATGAGTGTATAAATAAAATGAGGATGAATGATGACAAGAACAAGTCAAACCTAACCTTCAAAGGCTCTCCAAAGGTAGTGCTCCAAGAAAAAGGCCTCGAAAGGAAGTGCTTCCTCAAATAAGGTGAACGCTCTCCATCAAAGGGATTTAAAAGGCACGTGCCGCGAAAATACAATGCGTCTATTTAAACGACAATTCTAGAAATGCTAACTTTCTCAATATTTATCGGATTTTCTACTATAACCACTTTTAAAAAATCCTACAGCCACTCTACACATCATCCTCGCTAAAATTGGAGCCCAGCCCTTCCACCTTGAGACAGTTTTCAGATTGGTCTCCTTCCTACATCGAATCCGAGGGCTAGCCAACTCATCAAAAGGTCAAGATAGGTACCCGTATCTAGCTTATTGCTCTGCCCATACTATTGCCAATGCTACTCACCCAGGGAGGGCCAAGTGTTGGCTCACAGGGGTCTCGAGCCTTCTTGCTTCAGTGGGGATCCAATTAGATCGTCTTCCCCCGTTCCAGTACTCTCTAGATGCTCTGGGTCACCTTCTTTCTATCCGACAAGAGTTGAATAAGATCATCAAAGAGGATATTTACAAGCAGTTCGTCTAGGCCATTTGGATCAATGCTCTGGGAGGATTGCGCCCAAAGATGGCCTTCTGTGCTAAACATTTCTTGGAGATCAGAGACGAGCTCATTGTCCGGCCCCAGTATACGCTTCGTCACTGGATGCATACCCTTCGAATCCCTCTAGAACAATTCAAAGTAGGATCACATAGACTCCGAGTAGATTCAAACCACCAGATCGATAGATCAGATAGGATCTGCCAACTATGTCACCTACAGGAAGTTGAAACTGAGTCACAATGTATCTTCAGATGTCCTGTCTACTATGAGATCAAAGGACACTTCTATTGCTTGTTCAGGGGGGGCCAAACTCTAGCTGCTTTCTTCAGATACACCGATCAGAGATGTCTAGCACTTTATATTCAAAAGGCTCTCAGGTTTCGAGCCCAGGTCCTCCATCCTCCCACCAGATCAAACACCACACAACGGATCACCGCATTCTTCAACATGCTACCGTCTTCCAGGGGCACCAAGAGATTTACTGATCCTGATATCAACACAACTCCCAGATCAGTAAAGGTTGAGGGCTCTCGACCCACAAGATCTCAGCAGCAGCTCCGTACCAAACCTCCCTCCAAGAGGCATCCAGACCCTACCGACATCAGTCTAGAGGGCGACCTGCGCCTACCGGCCCCGACTCGCGACAGTAAACACTTTTACAATTCTCTCAGTTTTCTTCGTTCAGCCTCAGATGTTAGGAGTACCAGACCCTCCCTGGTCTTTTCGGCTCCTGGATCTTGTCCACCTGAGCTCCTTCGCCCCTGTGCAGAACTACATGATCGAAACTGGAGCAGGAACTCCTCCATGCTTCAACCTAGCTCGACTTGTTTATCTTTACTTCTATCTACCTCATTGCTTATATTGTATTTCCTTTTGCTTTAAAGGGAGATCGTTTGATCCTCCCACATGCATAACTACCATTGTAACCGGCATTCCCATTGACCTACTTTGTGGTCATTAGTGGACATTAATAAAATTATCTTATCTTATCTACATCTAATGAGGTTAAGATGGCTTAGTTCTAGGTACTCTATCAAAAGATAAATGCTCCCAAAGTTAGGATGCCCCTCCAAAAAGTTAAAAATGCTCCATCCAAAATGGCCTAGATGAGTGTGTAAACAACCCTCCAAAGGGTGGGTGCTCATTAAAGGAAAACCAATTAATGTAGAACAAGTCAACAAGTGCAAGAGGTTGCTTCCATAAATCAAGGGATTAAATTCTCAACCAACAAATAGATTTTTGTGCAATAGCCCATCAAGTAGGGAAGAACCTCAACATCTGTGCAATGAATGTCCACAAAACAACCAAACCCCAACCCCATGCCAACTCATCAATCCATGAAACAAGGAGACCATCAATCAAAATAGGAGCATCCAACTCAAGAACAAGCGTCGACAACAGATAACCAACCCATGACAAAGGTGATGAGCCCTTCTACAAGCCACTAGAATGCCACCACACATGCCACAAGAGAGAAACAAGGAGGGGCGCTCAACCAAGATGATACCCAAAAGTGCGATGATGTCATCTATGTGCCAAGGATCAAGAACGCTCCACAAGAAAAGGCCTACACAAGCATCAATACTAGGCCATCCAAATCCTCATCAACATGCAACCCCCTGTTGAAATGTGATAATAATCACATGTGGACACCCATGAAAAATGGGGGGTAATAAAGACAATGTTATCGTATGTATCAATGCATCTGCATATACTAAAGATGCACAATTATGATGTGAACTGTTGGATGTGTTCATGTAGGGGATAGGTCTGCAGCATGTTGTCCAAGTCATAATGGATAATGTTGCTATTTATGTGGCTACCGACAAGTTGTTTACGCAAAGGTATTGAACATTGTATTGGACTCATTGTGCCACCCATTGCATTAATTTGATTTTAGAGGACATGGGTAAAATTTATTATATCAAGGATATCATTGAATCGACTAGGAGCATCACCAAATTTATATATAATCATGCATATTTTCTTAACCTCATGAGATAGTTCCAAGGGAACATGGAGTTGGTGCATCCTACAATCACATAATTCACCACCAGCATTATTTCTCTTCAATGTCTCCTGGCTTCTATGTTGGAGGTGAAGAGAATGTTTCTTTCAGAAGAGTGGAATGCTTGTGCATACTACAAATAACCAAATGGGCCAACCCATAGCCCAATTAGTGTACCAAGAGAGTTTTTGGATAGGAGTGAAGAAGGTGGGTGCCATTACTGAACCTTTAGTAGATGTTCTTCACATGGTTGAAGGTGATAAGCCTGCAATGGGATACCTATATGAGGTCATGGATAGGGCCAAGAAATTTGACCATATGTACAAAAAGGAGAAGTGAGAGGAGGGATTCAACAAACAATTCAAGATATGGCAGTTCATTGATGAGTGATGGAATAATTGTTTCTATCATCACATTCATGCATAAGGGTTCTACCTCAATCCCACATTCTCTTACTCCAATGGTTTCAGATTTGATGTCGAGGTTATGGATGGATTCCTCCAATGTGTTCGAAGGCCAATGCTGACTCTCGCTGAAAACTTGAAGATCTCCAAACAAATGGAGACATATAAGTTGTCCACTAGAACATTTGGTTATGGCATGAGTGTCCAAGACAAGACAACTAGAATGCTAGTTAAACTTCAATTTGTTTCAAACTTTCAAATTTCAATTCTTTTTATTTGTTGCTAGATGGAAATATAATTTAAGTCTCTGTCCTTTTTTCATTTATTTGTTATAAACATTTGGTGGTCAAAGACTCAAATTGTGGTAGAAGAGTACCAAATTTTAAAAAATTTGCCATTCGGTGGCTCAGTGAAACTTGCAGCTCTTCAGGGTGCAAACGCAATGGAGTATTAGAAGAAATAGACACCAAGAAGCACAACAGGTTATAAAAGTTAAAATCAAACTCTTTAGTTATTATAGTTTATTAATTTATAACCTGCCACCCTCTAATTACAATATGATCCTCATACTAATTAACTACCCAACCCCTTAATGGCATTGTCTATGTCTAATACAATCTCAAGCTGGGCATGAAGCTGACTAACACCTGACATTGAGGTCAATTCATTGGATGCAATTGACACCATGGTTGAGCAAAGGGTGGGGACCAAGAGGCCTATCATGGAGGAGGAACCTGAGTGGGTGGAGGATAACAATGCGACAGAGAAGGTGGTGGGGGAGGGGGGAGGAAGAGGAGATGTTCCACTTCCAATACAGACACCTTTGGAGGAGGAGATTTGAGAGACTAGAGTGCATCGCAGCCACTACCTCCACAGAGTTGGAACTAGCAGAAAACATTTCACTTCCACCTCAGCCCCAGCACCTACTACTTCTAAAGGAAGAGCGATTACCATTGCCTGTAAATGGAGTAGAAGGATTTAATGATTCCATAGTATATTTATCATTGTAGGATTTAAATGACTCGTAGTGATGAATCATGAGATACATTTCTTATTATTTTGATGTCAGTATGTATCAGCCTGTCAAGACTTAGGACAGCTATCAGCATTCAGTATCAATGTGTGATGCCATCTTATACATCTTATATATCAGTTTTATTGTTGTATGTGGCAGATGTGTTTGTTTGATTCAGTTGTTGCTTTAGATGTTTAAAAAACTGAATATTTTTGTATTTTTTAAAACTGTATAAGTTTGCCAATATTTTCCCTGATTTTGCAAATAAGTTATATTCTGGAACATTGGTTGAGATTAATATTGGATCTGCTCAAAGCCCAAGGATTGTTAAAATCAGGCATGATTTTATTCCTGATGAGAGAAGGATTGAAGAGTTAATCAGGGTGTGCAAACATGTTTTCGCATGGAATTATGATGAGCTAAAGACTTATACTACTTATGAGATCAAACATTAACATTATCACATGCAACCAAATTGGACAAATTTATCATTAATGTTCTTCATACAATACCACAAATCAAACAATGGACTTTTACCAAACAACAATGCAGACAAATAAATAAAGGCCATCAATTAATTCATTCTCCATAAAGCATAGCAACAAACTGACATTGTTGTGCCCAACCATTTCTAAACTATGAAATTACTGCATTTAGAAGATCATGCTGACAAGTTATTTGAAATAATGACAATCCGTTACTAGCATATGACTGTTACACCATGTTGACAGCCTGAAGCCCTTTCTGCAAAAAGTAAGGGATATCAGAACAAACCAAAAAGTAAGGGATATCAAAGACCAAAGGCACCTTTGGAAGGGAAGCTTGTGATTCCATATACTTGCGCTGAAAGCAAACACTGTTGCAAACCCCAGAAGGCAGTGATCTTCCTGCCAATTCCCGCCTAGAAAGAAGCTGAGCAGAACCAAACTTGTGTGTTCTTTTCCTCTTTGGGGACTCACATTTCAACTGCAAAAGCATTTGAGGAACTATAAAATTGCATTCCACAAGAAAGCAACATTGTTTCGACTTTTCAAAATAAATAATTAAGAAAGCAGCTATAAAACTCAGCTGATGTTATTTACAAATTCAACTGTCACAAAAGAACTTGCTTTAGCATGTCAAAAAAGGCAAATGGTTAAACACCATATACAGATAATTGAAATATCTCAAACAAGAAATACCCATATTATAAGCACATAAAATATGATATTCACAAGTAGAGATTGGCCTGACCCAGAAATAGTAAATGACAGTAAAAATCTTGAATAAAATTTGGACAAATACCTTCTTTTTCCCATAAAAGACATGTACTTTCTATTCGTAGTAGAATTAAAAATACATTCATGTGCATTTGCACTATTACAGCTTGTACTGTGGATAACAGTCATTTAGAAATATTGTCCGTCAGACACCTTGTAATTTTCTAACGAAATGATCTACCCATCCTACTGGTGTTTTCAGCATCACGTATAAACTCTGATATGACTTGACATAAAAACACCAAATTATATGCTTGCACAGAGTTCAAAATATATCAGTAATACAGTCCTTCATAAGATAGATATCATGTTTTTATTAAACATAAAACAGTTCCAAAATTCAGAGTTCCCAAATGGTTTCTGAAACTGACTCGTCATCTAATTCCTTGACATATCACTCCTGGATCCTTCAACAGTCCAGTCTTTGAAATATGATCAGCAAGTTGGTTCATTTCTCTATAGATATGTGTGAAGGATATCTTGTTGAAATGACAAGATGATGCAGACAAATTGCCGGTAGGCTGTTAATGCTACCAGCAACCATTTACTTACTCAGAACTTCTCTCTATATCATGATTACAAGATATTAATGTTCCTGCAACTATGTAGAGAGACCATTTTTCTGCCAAGTCCTCCTCTCTCTGTGTTAACACATACACACTACAGTTTAAAACAAATTAGTAATTACAATATTTCCAGTTATTCTCAAAACAATACATACTCACAGGCTCATCACCTTATTTCAACTAGACTATGAGCTCAATATCAGAACATACCCAGATTCTTTTAACTTCACAACTTTCTAAATCTGAATCTTATCTTCTTCAAAAGAAAGGTATGCTTACAGGATTTGATAACCCGTAATTACACTCAATATCTTGCCTCCTCTGTCTAGGAACCCAATAGAAATTACCAAAACTTCACAATGCTACCAGATGTGGACTTCGGCTGCCAATCTCTGTTATTCATATCCAACGCATCACCACTCTGTTCCTGCGCTTTAGAACATCTTGCATACCATTGATTATTTGGATCTGCACTCAGGTCTGCAACTTATCCATCAATTCACTTATACAATCTGTATCAAAACCTGAGTGTACAAATTAGCTGTTTCAACCATGAACCAGCATAATCTGCACATCTTAAATTCACCATGCATTCAAGATTGCATAATTCATACATGATCACAAGCTGGGCGGACTTGCAATGTATCCCATACTGATACAAACAATATGTTTCAGCATTTACCAAGACATCTGCTCTTTAAACCATAAACCAAATACTCTGTCATCAGAGAGTAATTTCCTCACACCTATAATTTATCTGGAAATGGATTATTTCACTATGAACTGGGTGTATTCACAAAGTTGTCTATGCTTTCAATGCAAGCAATTAAATTCCAGATTTCACAAATAAACAAAATAAATACTCAGAAGCGAATGATTCTGCCCTCCAGAGAATCATTTCCATAGATCTCAGGTTGGTTTTATAAAAGAATTCGGATCCCAAAAGGATTGAATCTGTTAGCATCACTTGGAACTATAAATAGACAATGTAATAAAATTTACCTCCAACGCAATTCCTAACGGGTGTTTACCTTCCTGAGCAGTCAAGTTTGCATAAAAGGGCAATTTCCCCTCCAACACACATCCAATGAGCAATTTCCTTCAGCTGGGTTAAAATCCACCACTCAGAAACTTGATTGGTATCAAGTTGTTTCCATCAGATCCAATTCTCTGTCTGTCTCAACAGTATTTGACCCAGTAGTAATTTCACAGAGGCATTTTAACATTTTAATGAGATTCTTCAGTCTCTTCCCTCAATAGTATTCATATGCATTTTCTATAGGAACTTCATATCCTGTACTATTACCACTAGACAAAATTATCGGATTCTATTAATATTCAACAGAGATGTTCATCAAGATATAAAATGCATTGACAGAGATATCTCAGAAGCATTTAAATATCCTTACCATTAAATTCTATTACACAGAGTTCCTGGGCAGTCAAGTTTGCATAAAAGGGCAATTTCCCCTCCAACACACATCTAATGAGCAATTTCCTTCAGCTGGGTTAAAATCCACCACTCAGAAACTTGATTGGTATCAAGTTGTTTCCATCAGATCCAATTCTCTGTCTGTCTCAACAGCATTTGACCCAGTAGTAATTTCACAGAGGCATTTTAACATTTTAATGAGATTCTTCAGTCTCTTCCCTCAATAGTATTCATATGCATTTTCTATAGGAACTTCATATCCTGTACTACTACTACTAGACAAAATTATCGGATTCTATCAATATTCAACAGAGATGTTCATCAAGATATAAAATGCATTGACAGAGATATCTCAGAAGCATTTAAATATGCTTGCCATTATCAAATTCTATTACACAGAGTTACTTGGCCTGATACACAATACGGGCATATTGTTTCCATGGCCTCTTCTTCTTTCACGCTCGCTTTCTGCCTCTATTCTCTCTATGCATCCCCTTATGCCCATAGGCTTACAATGACTAAATAGTTTTAGAAACAAAACAGATTTGTTTTAGATCCTACATTCTTGCTAACTGATCCTAAGATCTTGCTATGAATCATCCCTCAAATCCCTCAAGCGTATGACAAGGCAGATTCGGTTACAACCAACTTCATCTATTGAAAACTTCTAGACCTGACTCATCCTCCCTAAAATTAATAACTTAAGAAATACAATTATTTGCATCAAGGAATTAAAATTCCTCATCGATTGGCAAGACCCCCTTTGGAGCTGATCAACAATATCGATTTGAGCGAAAATGCTCCTGCATCACAAGATAGCCGACTTCAATTCTGTTGCCAGAGCCTGTAGACTGATATCCACAATATTTTGTACATGATTCATCCAATTGATTACAAAAAGGGAATCCCCATATACCTGTAGCTGACTGATATGCCAGAGGTCTGCCAAACATATAAGCGCTCGAAGCGCAAGTAGTTCTGCAGTTATTGGTGCCAGGACCCACATTAGCCAGAAATTGTATGTAGTGATCATCCCGAATATAGATATCTCTCTGAATCCTCCAGTATGCTACTTGCCCTGATTTGCCCCATCCAAAAAAGCCCAAGTCTGAGAACAATCAATAATGGGTTTCCCAATAATCTTCCCTGTGATTTATAGAACAGGGCAATGGTACATATGGTAGTCGATACCTGAAAAGTTTGCAGAGGTCGCCCCTCAAATAAACAAGTGTTATATGCCAACCAAAGGCCCCATAAGGTAAGAAAAGGAACTAATCAGAAGTCCTTCAACTCACAGCCCTGGAACCAAGTCCGCAGTCCTTCCACTGTGCCATGTTACCAGATATTATTAAAGCCTAGCCAATTGCCAAAATCCTTCCAGACTTGAATAGAGAACATAAAGCTGTTGAAGAGATGTATCATGTGAGGCATCGTCACCTGCCTGCTTGCCGAGGTAGCATAAACCGGGACCTCTACGGTCATTAACATCTGATAACCCCACTTAGTTGAGTAAGACCCCCCTACCGTAGGGCCTATTCTGTGACCAAATAAGACTATCAGGTTTAGCCTTCAAACGAGTATGCCCATTGTGCAGTTCAGTAGTGAACAGCATCCATTGTTCTGCCAATGCTCCACCAATAACTAACTGCTCAGCACTCATCCATCCTTGTTGCCAAATGGTCATCCTGGCTTACGAT
Organism: Pseudotsuga menziesii; assembly: GCA_001517045.1. Classification (NCBI taxonomy): domain Eukaryota; kingdom Viridiplantae; phylum Streptophyta; class Pinopsida; order Pinales; family Pinaceae; genus Pseudotsuga; species Pseudotsuga menziesii. The sequence continues at coordinate 1,500,984 of LPNX010923610.1, forward strand.
GATGTAAGCACCAAACTAAATCATCAGTGAGGAACACATTGTTATTACAGCCCATAATAGCATCTTTTCTAATCTTAACCTGAGAACCATCCCCAACACACCACGCTAATCTGCTCCCAATGACTGGGAAGGATTTGATTAGTGCCTTCTAATGATTAGATGAATTTTTAAAGGACTTCCCTGGGTTCCTAATCCACTCAATGAGGGAGTAGGGGGCTATATATTTCTTAATAATCACATGATACCATAGGCCATCTTTGATAATTAAGTTTCAAATGTTTTTCGCCACCAGAGCCTTGTTGAATTCAGGTAATTGTCTTAAGCCCCAACCCCCTTCATGTTTGGGCTGCAAAATTTGTTGCCATCATGCCAAATGAAAACCAGCAATTTCCTTCTTTCCTCTTCACAGGAATTCAATGCAAATCCACCGATTCTTTTCCATCACACCCTTAGGGATATGTGCCACAATGCACCAATAAACCAGGATCACCTCTAAACAGACCTAACCAGGGTCAATCTGCCACCCCTAGACAATCACTGGTGGCACTAGAATTAGATCCTTCTTTCAATTTTACATATCAACCAATGCCAATCTCTGATACAATATTCATTCAGCTTAATATAATATCCCAAGTACTTCAAACCTGTAAGTAGCTCAACCAGTCTAAACTGAAAATAATTGTAAGATTTTGCCCGACAAATATTCACTTAACCCACTGAAACTTAAAAAGGAGTTGATTAGGTTGACCTCCATACCAGTTTCCTTATAAAATAGTTGAAGGATAGTATGATAAACATGTGCCTCATCAATAGTACCATGGGCAAAGAGTAGAATATCATCAACGAAGCAGAAAGGTTAAGAACTCCAATCCACCTACATCAACACCTTTGATTTGTCGATCTCGACGAGCAGAGAGCAGACCCTACTAAGGCCTTCGTCCACCAACAGGAACAAGTACAGAAACAGAGGGCAGCCTTGTCATAGTCTACAGCCAGGTTTAAAGGAAGGAGATGTTGCACCATTATTAAGTAATGCAAAAGAAACTGGACTAATGCACCTCATTATCCAATTTACCGCCTGAAAATCAAAGCAAGTGTGGATCAGTAGCAAATGAAAATTGCAACAACCATAAGCCTTTGACAAATCAAGTTTCATCACCACCGCTAAAATCCGTCTGACTGATCAAATGAAGTGTTTCTCGTATTGTTCCGATTGCCCTCATGAATGTAACGACCCTTCAGAAAATCAAATTGTTCAATTGAGATTATGAAAAATTTCCTCAAGTCCGACTGCAATCACTTTGGAGAAAATCTTATAGACACTATTACATAAGGAGATAGGATGGAAATCACAAGTTGTAGCTTTGTCCACTTTTGGAATGATGGTATAGGACGTTGCATTAATGGACCCGAGAACTTTCCTACAAAGTCTCATGACTCTCAACTCTTCAGCAACATTGAGAAGATCATTACCCAGCAAATCAAATAGGCCAATAAAAAACTCAATAGTACAACCATCCGGCCCCGGACTTTTGTCTTTCTAAAAGGATGCCATAACACCCAAGAGCACTTCTTTAGAAATCTCTTTGTAAAATGACTGATTATCTGCCTCCGACACCAATTTGGGGGAAGAACCCTAAAATCTTGATTATTTCAACAATGTCAATACATTCAGGTTCCCTATAAATGTGATCAAATTAATACACCCCTAATGCTGCTAAATCCCTAAAGCCTCTAACAGTATGACCATCCTCTGCCTAAATTTCCCAAATAGTGTTGTTACTTTTACGAAAGTTTGAAAATTGGTGAAAATACTTGGTATTTTCATCACCCAGTTCTAGCCACAATGCACGATTCTTCAACCTCCATTCGCCTTCCCTTTCGATTAAAATCTTGTTCTTCCTTGCCTCTAATTCCTTCAGTGTAGTTAGTTCGACTTCACTGAAATAGCCCACACTATTATCCTGGAATAGTTCCCTTAAATCATTCTCTACCTCTACCAATGTGTACGTTTGAGCCTTCCTTTGTTCAACTGCCCAAGGAACAACATACTCCTTAACTGATAACTCTCTTTAATGAAGAGGTGAACAGTTCACATGCAGATAGGTTCAAATGACAATCAAAAAGTCTCCATTTCTCTTTGACTAACTCACCGAATGATCCATCATCGAATTGAACTTGAATGGTGTCGAGAGCTTATCATCTTGGTAGTCCAACTGTAGAAAGATCATGCAGTGGATAAGATACCACTAGGTTCCACCCAACACCTAAACCTATCAAATTTCTAAAGTAATAGGTCAGAAACCAAGAAACGGTTAAGTCTTTTTGAGACAATGTCCCTACCTTTACGATTGTTCCGCCAGGTCAGTTTGATTGCCACAGGGTCAACATCAATCAAGCCTTGATCTTCGAATTGGTGTAAAAAATATTCAACGTAGCTGTCCACTCTAGTTGTATGACCCCAAATCTCCTTCCTCATCACCATAAAGTTGAGATCACTGTCAATTAGTAAAGGTCCTTCTCTAATCTTTTGCATAGCAAAAATCCTGTCCCAATACTGCTTCTTATCGCCATACAGTCCATAAATGTTCATGATACAAAGTGAGTAGCCCAAACCTTTGTTCCACAAACTAGTACATAAACTTCAAATATAGAGAAGGAATTAAACAGTGATAGAGTAGGGTTCCAGCCTGTTATCAACCCACCGGATAACCCTTGAGAGACCACAGTAGTAAAGTCCCAATGCTTGAGAACCTTTCAAAATTCACATATCAAAAATTCTCCGACCCCCATAGTTTCTTGTAATAAATTGACCTTCAGACGTTCTTTCTCAACCAATCTAAACAAGGCAAGCCTCCTGGCTTGGTTGTATTATCCACTAAGTTGCACTTAGGGGATTTCCAGTGAGCCGGCAAGGATTAGAACAAGTCACTTGTTCCTACTGAGTGCTCAAAAGTTCCAAGGTTTCATCAGGACCAATTGACGATCCCCTTTTTTAATTTTTTACATCTTCATACCCCTCAGGAATATCGTAATAAAATGTCGTAGCATGGTGAAGGTATGTAACAAACTTGGCTTTCCTAGGACCTAGATATTGAGTCGGCTATTCCAGGGTGTTTTTTCCCTTGTTAATTATACGTACTCTTTAGTATTGTATAATTTTCGAGTTTTTCACCCACTCCTCCAAAGCTGGAATGGTAGCCTGGATGTCCGAGTCTTAGGTGGTTATTAAAGTCCAAGTGTCAATATATATTACCATGCTAGGCACTATTTTGAGTCATTATGAACATGTACTAGGTCCCTTAGGTTTTTCTTAATTTTTGAGGATAAAAAAATTTCCCGTAAAAACAGGTTAATTTTTTAATAAATTAATTGTAAAAAATCAAAATGTTGTAAAAGTGTTATCTAGAGGGGGAATTTGTCGTGGGGGTGCTTGTTTTCAAACTCAAAGCACCCTCTTTACCCCAAAAAACCACTTTCCTAAGTATCTAAGTGATTATTTATCACTTAAATGAAATTCTTTCCAAACAAACAAAAAGTGAATAAAATAGAAAAAAAATAGAAAATAAGAAGACAAATCTCATTCCTAAATCAATGGGAACTTGTCCTAGACACGTTCCAAGTTAACTGAGGATCATGTTGGAGCTGAATGAAGATCAAATGGGCTTGATTCCATTCATATCCATGGAAGTCGAGTTTGTCCAAGGTTAAGAGGGGCGCATTCTCCTTCATGAAGGTACATTCTATGATGTGGAGGTTGATTATTGGATGGGGATGAATCCAAGGATGGAGGGGGCACACCTCATGTGAGGTGGCACCCTACCTCTCTAGTTAACTCACCCAAATCCCATGATTATCTCAAGAAGACTTGCCCTCATCTCCATAATTTGATCAATGTGCGCCGATGGCACCCTACCTCTCTAGTTAACTCGCCCAAATCCCATGATTATCTCAAGAAGACTTGCCCTCATCTCCATAATTTGATCAATGTGCGCCGCCCCCCATCTCCAGTTAGCTGGGGCGCCTCCTGGGGCTTGGTTATTCCATAAAAGTGAGGCCTTTCTCCTTCATTTGATGGATGCAAGGAACCTCTGCTCATGTAATGCTCTATAATTGCTTTCTTTTGTTGAATAAAGTGAAGACTTTGGAGGTCTCTATGGTGCAAAGTTTCATGGTGTGAATGCTTGATATTCGTTGAGGTGATATTGAGTTGAGTTATATTTCTTTATATGCAAGCTTATAGATCTTCTTTCTAGCTTAGAAGGCTATTGCTAGTCCATAGAGTAGGCATTTGAGGTTTTCAGTTTGCTTACTTGTGCTTGGTTATTTAAGATTTGAAAGTAGCAAACTGTCGGTAATACCGATGCTCTTTTTGTCTCATTTAGTTGCTCACACTACATTTGATCTTGTTTGCTTGAAGTTGTGTAGCTTTGTAAATCACCAAAGGAGAAGGAGAATTTGCAGCTTAGTTGCATCCTCTTTCTCTTCACTACATTTTTTCTGAGATCTAATGTTTTTTGTTCGACAAGCACCTCCTCTTCTTCACAACATTCAAGCTTGGGCTTGAGGGCTTCTCTTTCATCTCTTTATACTTCTAAAACACTCATTCTTGGTTGCTTTTATTTTATGCTAACACGTAGATCTATTTCAAAGTCCATTTTATATATCTCTTGTTACATTGTTTAGGAAGATCTAAAGAGTTTTAAAGTTGATATATCTGTTGCCGCCTAATTCACACTTTAAGACACAGGAAAGTCACAACCTGCTATGTGTGTCCTTGGGGGCAAGCGAGAGCTGGGGACCACTGTCACCACAGTCCACAACTCCTCCGTTTAGGCAAGATCCCAACAGAGCCAAGGGGGGAAGTCCCTACGGAAGACTACGTTCCAGATTTATTAATTAATTACAAATTAATTAAAAGGATCTTTTATTAAGATTGAGGCTAAGGTTTTGAGAGATGACGGTCAAACCAATGCAAGATGCAATATTTAAATAACAGTCAAATCTTTTATTTATGACCAGTGCCTAAAGAATGGAGTCAGAGAATGCAACTTTCAATGGATGCAATCTAAGTTAATTATCCCACAGGTTAAGTTGTCTAACAAATGAGATAAATAAATAAATAAATGATACAATAATGAATCAAGATATCTAAGCAATGTACAGATGATCTAAATTTCTAAGTATAAACAAATGAACAAGTAAAATAGTTACAGTTTAGACAAATATGAACCAGATTTACAAGTTATAGACAAGAGATAGCAGAAGGAAAATGCCTTAAATGAAATTTATCAAACCAACAGTTAATGAAAAAAGGAAAGACTTTAACTTGAATTACTTGAAGCAGTTAAACAAATGTTAAGCATTCACCACATAAACAATTGCAGAACTGAAAGTAAATGAAACTGAAAAGTAAATGAGACTGAAAGTAAAGTGTTGGAGTGCAATGCTGGAGTGGAAGTGCGCAAAAATGAAAAAATGTTGTAGAACCGGTTTTGCAATGTCTCTTGGTTTATTTTAGGTAGATTTTATTAAGGTTTTTCTTCTTGAAGTTTAGTTTTCGAACCGGTGGTCTGACTACCCCAATCTAGTACTTCTCAAGTCAAAGAAGGAATGCTGATGCGCTCAACAAAGTGGGAGCAAAGCCCACCCGTAGCTCCCAGGTCAAACCCCAATGGCCTGGTGCTCAACAAGGGGGGCGTAGAACGCCTAGAGACCCCCCACAGTCTTCTACCCCAAGTCGCCTCCGAGGTTACTGTTTTTAATCAACAGGAAAAACAGTGAGATGGATGCCTATTAAACTAAGACTCCTCTATCCCCTGTCGTATCTCGCGAGTACCCCGAAAGGTGATAACCGAGTAGAGGAACAGGGGGTAGTGAAGTTGTTGTTGGTAAATTTTAAGAGGAAGTTTTAATCTTGGTGATTAGCATGCAAGGTTAATTTTAAACTATCAACAAGATCAACCAAGCGGTATCCCTTATGGGAGGTGCTGGTACTTGATCTTGGACTGAAAAATAAAGTGTGTTTGTTTGTAACAGCAAAAGAAATGTTGTCCTCATTAAGCTAAGCCCCCACTTCTCCTGCTTTTCATACCCAACTTGAAGTCCCTAAAGGGAGATGACAAGTGGGTAGAGGATACACCGGATAGGTGGGTTGTATGATTACTCTTTTTTACAGAAAATAAAATTAACTACTTTGAAAGGAAAATGCTATTAGCTAAACAATGCCTAACCGCACAACAATCTCTGTTACAGAGATGGTGGTCTATAACAGAGATAGTGGGTGAACAGAAAAAATAAAACTGATTATCTTAACCACACAACAATCTCTGTAACAGAGATGGTGGTCTGTCACAGAGATAGGTGGGTAAACAGAAAAATAACTTGCAATAAAATAAATCTAAGCAGCTATCTCTACACTACTCATAAACAGATTTACAGCAGAGAATACCCCAAAGAGAACTTCTCATTTGGGGTTTACAATGTTATAGAAGAGAGAGAAGAAGTGTAGTTTAGGGCCTCTTTTGGACCAAATTTTTCTGGGTTTTTTTCTGGGCAATTTAGGGCAGCATAACCCCCTCTTTCTGTGCATAAACCTGCAAAAAACCAGCAACTTTACTTGCTGGAAATTACTGCAGAAAACTAAAACAGAAAGTTAGCATAAACTAGTGTAAAACCCAGAAAATTTACAGCAAAATCTGAACTTTAAAAAATGGAAAAACTAAAATTTTAATGGTTAAAAATGAACGTTTTTGCGCTGAAAATGACATACAAACAGCAGATTTAAAGCTCTATACTAATATATAATGGATGAAAGCCCTAAAACAAGAGTTATATTCACTATACAGTGAATAAAACCTAGTTTTAGGAAGGAAAAAAAAAATGGCCGAAATGAAATTTTGAGAAAAAAAATTCCTTGGAGGAGCCTTTCTTAGCTTTGGATCCCTGCAAAACAAATCTATTAAAGCTGCACAAACAAGCAAGGAGATGAGCACAAAAATAAATCCTACAAAATACTTTGTAGCATCTTACTAATCTACTCACAAATGAAGATAGAAATACTTCTACCTACAAGTCTCTCCACAAAATACTTTGTGGAGAGCTTCCAAACTAAACGAGTACAACAGTAACTGAAAAATTTACAAGGTTACCTCACTAATCCAAGCATGAAATGAAGATCCACATCAACAGTTTGCCTCCAAAGCTTTCTTCTATTATAGCCCAACTAGGGCAAGATTCAATACAAAAATAGCAAGAGGCTTGAGCCAAATGCTTGAGAGAATATGAGAGGAGAATGGGGAGAGATTTCAGCAGCATAACAATAGCATGAGAGATCTTATGAAATGAGGGAGTGAGACCCTCATTATATAGTTGAGGAAGAACCCAACCCCTTGAAGATCAATGGCCAAGATTAGATCTAGATCTAGATTAGATCTCCACCACTAGATCTACGTTTTTTGACTTTGCATCCTTCAATCCATGGCTTAGGTGCTTGATCCATGTGACAATCAATCTACACCCTTAGATTGCTTTGTGGTTTATTGTGGGCCCATAGCTAGGCGCCCTCCTCTAATGTTGGCGCCTCCTCTAAAAATGGCGCCCTTCCTTTCATGTGATGACGCCTTCCTCCATTGCTAGCGCCCCACTATATGTGGTAGCGCCCTCTACATATGGGGGCGTCCTCCTCTAAATTGGTGGCGTCTTCCTTTATTGTGGCGTCTTCTCCATTGTTGGCGCCTCCTCTAAACCATGTGACGCCCCTCCTTTAAAAATATAGCGCCCTCCTCTTTGATGTAGCGCCTCCTTTGGAGGAGTTTCTCATGTTGACACCCCACTATAATGGGGGTTCATTTTACCCTAGCGCTACATTTGGAGATGCTTTCCACACTAGCGCCCACCTTAATGTAGAGTGGTTTGGACCACAAGTATTTACCCTTTTGACTTAGGATAAAATTCAAAATTTTACTTTCACTTAATTTTTTAAAATTTAATTTAAAATTTCCCCATTTTTACTTAGGAAAAATTAAAAATTAATTTCAAAAATTAATATTTTGGCCATGGGGGGGTGGAAAAATTTGAAACAAATTTTCCTAGGCTTAGCAACCCCCAAACAAAATTACCATGGCATTATTTGATTTTTTCCTTCAAAATCAAATAATATGAATTTTTGACTTAGGGAAATTAATTAATTCCCTAGGAAAAATAGACTTTGCTTAGTCAAAAATGGTCTATCTCCTCAACCCCTTATCAGAAAGACATGGGACTCGAAGTAGTGGCTTAGGGGGTTTCAAAGCAATTTGCCTTGCATTCATAGCCCCTATTACAAAATGCCATTGCTTGAGCAATTACATTATTACATCAAAATTAAGTTAATTAACCACCAAGAGGTGAAATTAATTAACTAGAAAAAATAAATAAAAATACAACAACATAACGAAACTCCGCAAGACTCTATACAAATGTCTAGCAT